>NC_061167.1:48372013-48607013 GCF_022113875.1 Hydra vulgaris | reverse complement strand
ATGAAACCGCTTACTACAATTACGGCAACCGTTTATAATTTGAAAACGAGGCGTACTTTTGACTTCTATTATATATTGTTTACCTTAAATCTTATACAAAAACTTAAACTACTGACTAAGATTAATTATTTTGTTAGTAATAAGTTATTACATACAAATAAGAGTTATATAATAAAACTATATTATAAACTATAAGGATTTTATTCTTTTAAAGTAATCTAAACATATGTACTTTGACTAAACGTCAACTGAATCAAATTGCAATGAAGTGTTATTATTAGGTTTTTAAATAAATCGCATTTTGAGGCACATTTTCTTTTCAATTCAAAAAGCGCTTGTCAAAATTAATTATATTTTCTTTCAATTAAAAAAAAATCACTTTTTAAAATCTTTTAAATTTTAAATCACATGAATAAGCACGTGAATCATTAACAATACCTCATCGTAGTTAAAATAAATTTAAAATTTTTATTTAAACTTTATCTAACAAACGATTAAACTTTTTTAGTGGGTTTTTTAGAGGGATTCTTTTTTTTTTTTATATATGATTTTGAAACGTGTAGATTTTTTTATAAAAGAAGAAGTCGTTATATTGTAAATTAAGTTTAAAACATTTTAAGCACTGAGTGGAAGAACTGATTGTAGAAAATTAACTGATTACAGAAAAACAATTCAATATCTTTTTACTTTTTATTAATTTATTTCCTTTTTTTAAACATATTTATTACTAAAGATTTCTTATTATTTGTATATAAGAAGTCTGGTGTTTTATTATTATTATTTCCTTGCGATTGAAGTATGCTCCGAATATAGTTAAAATAAAATTCATTTATATTTTTCAAAAGTTGGTGGTTAACAGGTAATAAAATGTTTACTGAAATAAGTTGGCTAGCAAAAGTGTCGGATAAATGTCGGTTTATTTTGTAAAATTACTACAAAAAAAACCGAAACGCTAAAATAAATAACGCCCATGGGATTTCAGTTATGGTGGCGCCTTTGATCTGTAACAACGCGTTAAACGTTTATCTATTTGTATATCTTAGGTGAATTGAAGCGAAATTTTATTATCCATTATGTATTTAAATGTATAAGTGCATGTCTAAAAAAGTTTACGCATTGTTTAACAGCTTTTAAATATAGTTTTCTACTTTTTATTTGACTTCTTTTTCTTATTATTATTATTGTTAAAATTTTATTATAACTATTTTTTTTTTTTTGATGAAAAAATATGTAGTTTTTTATTCATAGATACGGTTAAACTGACGTAATATTATAGAAATATAAAAAAATCGAGAAGAGCACGCCCCCCTTGTTAACATCTTCCCTCCTTGTTAACATCTCTTTGTAAATTTCGAATTTTTTCCCGATATTACTATAAAGTTTTCCGGATTTTTTCCGGATAATGCAAAAAAGTTTTCCGGATTTTTTCCGGATATTTAAGAAAAAAAAATTTCCGGATTTTTTAAATATGGTCAGGATAATCTATGGAAACACAAAATGCAAATAATTCTTATGAATTATTCCTCACGTTTTTTAGTAAACAATAAAATAAGGCATTTCCTTTAATCGAACAAAATTTAAATTCTAAGTCTATTTTAAATCCGTGGATGACAAAAGGTTTAATCAAATCTTCAAAGAAAAAACAAAAACTATATGAAAAATATCTACGACATAAAACATATCACAATGAAATAATATACAAAAACTACAAAAATTTGTTTGAAAAACCAAAAAATTTTCAAAAAAATCTTATTATGAAAAGCTATTGGAAAAAAGTAATGGAAATACAAAAAAAACTTGGAATATAATAAAAGAAATAATTTGCAAAAATATTTCGATTAAAAACAATTTGCCACAAAAACTGTTAATTGATGAAAAAGTTGTTTATGATAAAGAAACCATAGCTGAAAAGCTAAACAGTTTTTTTCTTGAGATTGGTCCAAATCTGGCGGCTAAAATTCCATCTAGTACCATAAAATTTGAAACATACCTCAGAACAGCAAAAAATGTTTTGACAGAACTAAATTTAAATATAAGTGAGTTGCATAATGCCTTTTGCTCTCTAAAAAATAACAAAAGTGCAGGCATAGATAAAATTAGCGTCAATGTAGTTAAATCAGTCTTTGATATTATTGAACCCTTATTGTTTCACATTTTTAATCTCTCATTAACGTCTGGTATTGTACCAGACAAACTTAAAATAGCCAAAATCACACCGATTTTTAAGTCAGGTGAAAAAACAAATGTTTCTAACTATAGACCTATTTCTGTATTACCTTGTTTCTCTAAATTGCTAGAACGCATTACGTACAATACGCTTTATAATCATCTAGTATCAAATAATGTTCTGTACAACAAACAATTTGGGTTTAAAAAAATCATTCTACGGATCACGCGGTAATTGAGCTTATAAACCATATATCGGATGGTTTTGATAAAGATTATTTTACCTTAGGAGTTTTCATTGATTTATCCAAAGCATTTGACACTGTCAATCATGAAATCCTTATGAAAAAATTAAAACTTTATGGAGTAAACAACTTAAACTTACTTTGGTTTAAAAACTACTTGACTAACAGAAAACAATGCATAACCTATGAAACAAATGAAACCAAAAAAAGGCTTATAAGTTGCGGGGTTCCTCAAGGATCTATCTTAGGACCATTATTGTTTTTAGTATATATAAATGATTTATTTTTAGCATCTAAAAAATTATATCTTATATTGTTGGCTGACGATTCCAATCTGTTTTATTCACACAGAGATATAAAAATTCTCTTTAAAATTTTTAATGAAGAATTATCTAAAGTAAATGAATGGTTTATAAGTAACCGCCTTTCACTAAATGTAGATAAAACTAAATTCATCCTATTCCACAAACCAAATAAAGTTGATAAAATTCCACTTAAACTGCCAAATCTTTTATTCAATAAAACAGATGTAAAAAGGGAATCTACTGTTAATTTTTTAGGCGTAATTCTTGATGAAAATTTGTCATGGAAGTTTCACATCCAATCTATTGAAAGTAAAATCTCTTATAATATTTCCGTACTTTATAAAACAATACCATTTTTAAACGCAAAAGCTCTAATGAAAATTTATTTTTCATTTATTCACAGCTATCTTTCTTACTGCAACATTGCATGGGGAAGTACGAATTACGGAAAACTCAAAAAACTTTATAGTAAACAAAAGCATGCTTGTAGGATTGTATTTGGGGCAAACAGAACTGTTTATTGCGAACCACTATTAAATCGTCTCAAGGCCTTAAACATTTATAAACTAAACATTTACCAAACATTACTTTTCATGTTTAAAATGAAACATGGAATATCTCCACTTATATTTCAATCTTATTTTAGCGAAATATCTCATAAGTATCCAACAAAGTTTTCAGAGGATAACTTTATTGTTCCGAGAATAAATTTAAAAAGTTCTTATCAAATTAAATATCGAGGACCTTTTTTATGGAAAAATTTTATTAAAAACTTTAATAAAGAACACTACTCTTTAGATAAAATTTAAAGCAGTTTCTAAAAGAATCTTACTTCAATTAGATTTTAATTCAATAGACTTTAGGTATTTTTTTTAAAAGGAAATTTTAAAATAGAAAAAACGCTCCCATTATCACTAAATATATTTTGTTATATGTATCAAGTATATTTGTATTAGTATACAAAACTTTCTTTATTTTTAAATTTTAATATAAATGTCATTTTATTATTTGACAAAAGTTATGTACTCTTTAACGTTTTTTTGTATATTTTATTTATATTTGTTTATAAACACGGGCAGTTTGTAATCGGGGCTCGGTGATAAGACAGTCATTGTCTTCTTTTTGCTCCGGCCAATTTTTATAAATGTAATATGTCTATATTGTAAATATATAAAATGGCAAAAAAAAAAAAAAAAAAACACGTCGGGAAAAAAACCTTGAAAAGTATACATGATGATCATAATGAAATTTTCAGGGATTGTTCATTTTACCAATGTTTATGATATGAGCGAAGTAGAATTTCTCATATGACTAAAGATTTATTTGGTTTTTTCTTTGTATTTTGACCTTTTTTTAAATAACCTAACTTATCTGTAGCCTTTTATCAAAAAAAAAAATTTTATTCAAAAGTCTGCTTCGCTCATATCACATATTTACATATTATGTATATATACCAATAATCATATTAAACATCTTTATACAGATATGAACATAATTGAATTGAATTGAATAAAGTAAATAGTTGGTTTAAAGCTAACAAACTCACACTTAATGTTGAGAAAACCAACTATACTCTATTTTATAAAAAAACACAAGAATTAAACATTCCTCTTAAATTGCGCGAACTGTACTTAAATGATACAATAATTAAAAAACAAGCAAGTATAAAAATCCTCGGAATTGAGTCGATGAGAATTTATCCTGGCTTCTCCATATAAATTACATACATTCAAAAGTTACTAAAACTATTGGCGTAATGTATAGGGTTAGACGTCAAAATGTTAAGTCTCAAATTAATATACTTTGGACTGATACACTGTTTTATTAATAATGCAAATATATCATGGGCAAGTACGCAAACTTCTAAACTTCAAAAAATTTATAGGCTCCAAAAACACGCTTGCCGTTTTATATACTGTAAACATAAATGTGAACATGCAAAACCTCTTATGAGAGATATGAAAATGATGGATATATTTGAAATAAATATTTATCAGCATCTAATTTTTATGTATAGATACTATAACAACCTCTTGCCAGTAAACTTCAACAATTTTTGAAAAACAAGTTTCAATTAAAAAAAAAAAAATTTTCAGTTTGAACTTAAGATAAAGTTTTTTTTTTCTTTTTACTTTTTTGGTTAATTTAACCTTGTCTTGACTTTTTAATGATAACATTGTTATTATTATATTTTTATACGAGCTATTTATTCTTACGTTGTTTTATTTAAACTTGTACCAAGGGGTTCTATGAAAAGATCGCGATAACGTAATGGTATCCTTATCTTCTTTGAGCCCCTATCTGATTTAACTTAATTTTGTTGTAATGTATATGAAGGAGAGTCATTTTTGTTTTTAACTGAGTAAATGTAATTGTGTGTTTTTTTTTTTAAAGTTTTTTTTTAAGAAGCCCAAAAGCTGAAACATAGCAGAGGCCAGGGGGTGGGGAATTGCCCCAATCTCCCTCGCCAGTCCAACCTTGTATCTAAGCTTGAAGATCAGAAGCAAAACAATTTAAAAGAAACTGAAACATTTAAAAAGAAAATATAAGGTACTAAAAAAACCAAAAGAAACATTTACAAAAATAATGAGTTCCAACATAAAAATAATAACAGACAGACTAGATAAACTTGAAAAAAAACTTAGTTTAGACATTAAAGATAGTATTAACTTCCAAGAGGAAAACATCAAGGAAATTCTCATTCAACTTAATCTAAAGATCAATGAAGAAATAAATACTTTGATAAAAAAAAAAGATCTAGATATAAGATCTCTTCGCAATAATTTAAGAGTTAATGATATTGCAGAACTACTGTGTGAAACGTGGGACGACTGTGCAAGAGCAGTTAAAAAGATCTTTAAAAACTTGGAATCGGCGATGGTATAGTGATTGAGCGAGTCCATTAAAAAGGAAGAATTTAAGACAACCTATCTAAACTATAGTCCCCAAACTCCTAAATTGTAATGATAAATGTAAAGTATTGACATCTGTAAAAAAACTTAAAAACACTGGACTTTTTATCAATAAAGATTATGTGAAAGAAACCCTGGAACATCGTGAAAAATGCGGGAAGAAGTTAAATGGCATTATAAAGAGGGTAAGTAATCAAAATTGATAAAAATTTTTGTTAAAGATATGCATAAATAAAATAACGTAGTCGCGGAAATAAAAGATTCTATAACTCTCACAGGAACGGCTGAAATTAGCAATTTTAAGCAACAAGCTTTTTATTTTAATAAAATGAAAACTTGAATAAATATAAATGTAGAAAAAGACCCTAATTATTCTTACGATTTAAATAATGATTGCTTTTACCGTTATCATAGTGAAATGAAAATTTATACTAAACAAAAACATGCATGTAGAATTGTATTTGGAGTAAAAAGAACTGTGCCTTGTGAGCCACTTTTACGTAAACTCAATGCATTAAATGTATTTAAAATTAACATATTCCTCGTCATACAGTTCATGTATCAAATAAAACATGGACTGTCTCCAGCGATATTCTATCCTTATTTTAGAAAAGTAAGCCATAAATACCCCACCAAGTTCTTAGAAAACAACTTTGTAACTCAAAAGTATAATCTAAAGTTATGTTCTTATTCTATTCAGTACCGGGGTCCAATTTTGTGGAAAAACTTTCAGCATATTGTTAATATTAAAGAAAAAACATTTCCGCAATTCAAATCTAAATTAAGACGTTATTTAGTACTTACGGATTTTAATATAGCTGATCTTCTATGTCACTTTTAAAGTTTTAAAATTTATTAAACTAAATTTGCATCATAAATTTAAAAATCTAGACCATTTAACAATACTAAGAATTTTAATGTCTTTATCATACCTTCATTGAAAATATATGATCTCTTAAAGTTACCTACAATTTTCTTGAAATATTTTATAATATTGGAACAGAATTTTTATTTGAATTATTTTGAAAGAATAGGGGGGGGGGGGATTGCGCGGTGCGGGGCCCCCTGCGTTAGCCACAGCAGGGGGTGCACCTGTGCTGCGCGAGTGCTGTGGGGGGGGGGGGACGGGTGTCCTCTTTTAGGAGAGAAGATATTCTGAATAAAAATTTCATTCCCTCTTTTAAGGATGAGAATGAGTTATAAAAGGTAATTCGTTAAAAGTATGAGGGTTGGGAGGGCAATTTAATGACCATTCTAAAGTATTTGTTTTTTCTATGCTTAAATTGTTCCAAGAGATAAATTTTTCTTCTGAATAAAAAGCATCAAAGATTACATAAATAAATCATATTACTCCTATTATAGAAATAATTGAACCTAATGAACTGATAACATTTCAAGTAAATAGGCTGTCTGGAAAATCTGCGTATCTTCTAGGCATTCCTGCTAGTCCTAAAAAATGTTGTGGAAAAAAAGTTAAATTTACTCCAATAAAAGTAATTCAAAAGTGAATTTTGCCTAGGGTTTCATTAATAACAAATCCGGAGATTTTTCCAAATCAAAAATAAAATCCTCCAAACATAGCAAATACAGCGCCTAGTGATAAAACATAATGAAAATGGGCTACTACGTAGTATGTATCGTGTAATAAAATATCTAATGAACCGTTGGCTAAAATTACACCAGTCAAGCCTCCTAAGGTAAATAAAAATATGAAACCAGTAGCTCATAGCATAGGTGTTGATAAATTAATTTTTCCCCCATACATTGTGGCTAATCAACTAAAAATTTTAATTCCTGTAGGAACAGCAATGATCATAGTAGCTGCTGTAAAGTAGGCTCTGGTATCAACATCCATTCCTACGGTAAACATGTGATGAGCTCAAACAATGAAACCTAAAAAAGCTATGGCTAACTGAGCATATATCATACCTAAATACCCAAAAACTTGATTTTTTGAGCTAAAAATAGGAATAATTTGTGAAATGATTCCAAATCCTGGAATTATTAAAATATATACTTCAGGATGACCAAAAAATCAAAATAAGTGTTGATATAAAACAGGATCCCCTCCTCCAGCCGGGTCAAAAAAAGTAGTGTTAAAATTTCTATCAGTTAATAACATAGTTATTGCTCCTGCTAGTACAGGTAAAGAGAGAAGTAGTAAAAATGCAGTTATTAAAACAGATCAAACAAATAAAGGAAGTTTGTCAAATGTTAAACCTGGTGTTCTCATATTAAAAATAGTTGTGATAAAATTAATAGCTCCTGCAATCGAAGAAAAACCAGCGCAATGAAGACTAAAAATAGCTAAATCCACAGATCCCCCTGAATGAGCTAAAGGCCCAGATAGAGGGGGATAAACAGTTCAACCTGTTCCTGCTCCTTGTTCAACTAAAGATGAAGTTAAAAGTAAAATTAATGCAGGGGGGAGTAATCAAAAACTTAAATTGTTTAACCTAGGGAAAGCCATATCTGGTGCTCCTATATATATAGGCACGAATCAATTTCCATAACCTCCTATTAAAACTGGCATAACTAAAAAAAATATCATTACGAAAGCATAGGCTGTTACTATAACGTTATATAAATGATCGTCCCCTATAACTCTTCCTGGTGCTGAAAGTTCTATTCTAATTAACATGCTTAAAGCAGTTCCTATCATTCCAGAGAATGCTCCAAAAATTATATATAAAGTTCCTATATCTTTGTGATTAGTTGAAAACATTCAACGTGTGATTCAATTATACACTTATTTTTTGAAAAATAAATAATTTTCTAATTTTCCTATCATCGGGATAATAAACAAAAAATAAAAGAAATAAAATAAACTAGAGAGTATGCTGATTCAAACGTAAGGGTTTTCTATAGGTTTAGAGCCTAATCAAGTTAATAGGATAAAGTTTGCTATAAACATTCAGTATAATAATTTTCCTATGGGTCTAAAAGTTAGTGAAAAAAATTTATTAGTGTGTAAAAATGGAATTACAAATAAAATTATTATACTTAACATTAAAGCTAAAACTCCCCCTAGTTTATTAGGAATTGATCTTAATATGGCATAAGCAAATAAAAAATATCATTCTGGCATTATATGAACAGGGGTTACTAATGAATTAGCGTTAATAAAGTTTTCAGGGTCACCTAAAGTATTAGTATAGAAAAATATTATAAACAATAAAATAAATATTAATATAAAAAATCCATATATATCTTTAATTGTGTAATATCAATGAAATGGGGCTTTATCAAAATTACTATTAATCCCAAGGGGGTTACTGGATCCCACACTGTGAATTAATACTATATGAATTAAAACTAAAGATGCTAGTACAAATGGGAATAAATAGTGTAAACTAAAAAATCTTCCTAGTGTAGCATTGTTCACACTAAATCCACCTCAAATTCATTGGACTATATCATTGCCTATGTAAGGGATTGCAGATAAAAAATTTGTAATAACAGTTGCCCCTCAAAAAGACATTTGTCCTCAAGGTAACACATAACCTATAAAAGCAGTAATCATCATTATTATAAATATAATTATACCTGAAAATCAAATGGGTTTTTTTTGATAACCCCCATAATATAAGCTTTTACCGATGTGAATATACACACAAATAAAAAATAAAGAAGCTCCATTAGCATGTATTGATTTTAATAAAAACCCGTAATTTACATCTCTACATATGTGAACTATTGATTTAAAAGCCAAAATAATATCCCCACAATAATGCATGGCTAAAATAATTCCAGTAACTAATTGTATTGCAAAACATAATCCCAATAAAGACCCAAAATTTCATAAGTAATTTATGTTTGATGGGGAGGGTAAATCAATTAAAGTAGAATTAATATGTTTTATAAGATGATTGTTTTTTCTAATTCTCATTATATAGAAATATTGACATAAGAATTAAATGTTAAAGAATTGATTATAATATTAGGACAAATTCCTAAAATAATAATAAATGTTATTAATGGAAAGAGACTTTGAATTTCAAAGTCTATTATGTCTCTTGAAAGTTTTAAATGGGGGGAGTTAGAACCAAAAAACATTCTATTATAAACCCATAAAGAATAAATTAAATTTATAAAAATTCCTAAGAAAATCAATAAGATTATAAACAAAGAAAACTTAAAAGCTGAAATTATTAAAAATAACTCGGCTATAAAATTTAATGTCAAAGGGAACGAAATATTAGCTAAAATTAAAATAAATGCAATTATACTTAAAATAGGCATAGTGATTGTTAATCCTCTAAAATATTTTATAATTCTAGAATGAAATCTAAAATATATAATCGAAGTTATGATAAATAAACCTGAGCTAGATAAACCATGGGCAATCATCATTAAAATAGATCCAATCAATCCTTCAACAGAATGTGAAAAGATACCTATAGTTACTAAGCCCATATGAGAAACAGAAGAATAAGCTATTAAGCGTTTTATATCTATCTGACGACACGTAGTCAAAGCACCATAAACTATAGCTATAATACTTATTATAATAATTAACGGATAATAAAATTGAGAAGCTGATGGAAAAATTGGATAACAGAATCTAATTAAACCATAACCTCCTAATTTTAAAAGTATTCCTGCTAGTAAAACTGAACCTGCTATGGGTGCTTCTACATGAGCTTGTGGAAGTCAAATATGAAATGGTACCATAGGTATTTTTACAGCTAAACCTATAAAAAATCCTATAAATAATCAAAATTGAATGTCATATGGAATTTTTATAGTTAATAAAATTTCGTAATTAGTGGTTCCAGTCAATGAATATATTTTGAATATACTTATTAACATTAATAAAGAGCCTATTAAAGTATAAAAAAAGAAATAAAAAGCAGCTTTGATTTTTTCTTCTCTATACCCTCATATACCAATCATAATAAACACAGGTATTAATATACTTTCAAATAAAATATAAAATCATAAAACATCTAAAATAGAAAATACCCCAATTAATAAAATGACTGATATAAATAATAATATATTAAATTCTTTTTTAAAATGTTTTATTGATTTTAGACTTAACAATATACATATGGGAATTAACAAAATACTTAGACCTATAAAAAATATAGATAACCCGTCAACAGAAAGAGTAAAGTTATTTCAGTTAATAAAAGTTGAAATAATTAATAATCAATTAAAGTTTAAACTAAATTGAAAGTTTAAAGTTTTATTATTTAAAACAATAATCAATATAAAATAAAACAAAAGTATTAAAGATCAAAACAAAGAGATATCAAAGATATTTTTATTATTTCTTTTAAATAGAAAAACGTTTATTATACTTAAAAATGGGATTAATAAAAGAAAAATTATATACATCATTTGCTTGACAAACCTCAAAAAGCTCATAATACAGAATTTGTAACAATAATAAATGATAAACTTAAGGGTAAATAAGATTTTCATAATAAACCCATCAATTGATCATATCTTAATCTAGGGAAGGAAGTTCTTACTCAAATAAATAAGAAAACAAATACAATTATTTTTAAGAAAAAAATGAAATTATTAATAAAATAGTAATTATTTCAACTTCCTAAAAACAAAATTACAAAAAAAGCACTAGTAAATATTATGTGGGAATATTCTGCTAGAAAAAATAAAGCAAAGGACATTGAAGAGTATTCTACGTTGTACCCAGAAACCAATTCCGATTCCCCCTCAGTCAAATCAAAAGGAGCTCTATTTGTTTCTGCTAATGAACATATAAAAAACATAATGGCTATAGGTCATAAAGGAAAAATATAGGAAATGCTCTGACTCTGTGAACTTATTATAGAATAAACATTCAAAGACCCGACACACAAAATACAAGAAAAAACAATTAAACTAATACAGACTTCATAACTTATCATTTGAGCAGCAGCTCTTAAAGAACCTAAAAAAGCATATTTAGAATTGCTTGATCATCCAGATAAAAGAATAGAATATATATTTATTGAAGAAATAGAAAAAATAAACATAATTCCTAAATTAAAATCAAAAATTAGATTATTTATTCCTAAAGGAATTATTATTCAAATAAGCAAGGATAAGGTTAAAGCTAAAATAGGAGAAAACAAATAAAGAAATATGTTAACGTGATTAGGAATAATTAATTCTTTTGAAAATAGTTTTACACCATCAGCTAAAGGTTGTAATAACCCATATATTCCTATGACGTTAGGGCCTTTTCTGTTTTGACTGTACCCTAAAATTTTTCTTTCTGCTAAAGTTAAATAGGCTACAGAAATTAAAACTGGAATAATAATTGTTAAAAACTTTATAATTTCTAATACAACTAGATATACATTTTTCATTATCCTTTTAACAAATTTAATAATTTTAAGGAAATAGATCCTTTTATTTTATAGAAAGCTACTATTATAGATAATCCAATAGCCGATTCAATAGCAGCTATAGTTATTATATAAATTGCAATTATTTGCCCTTCTAAAGAAAAATTAATTAATGAAGTTAATATAAAATTCATTGTAACAGACAATAATAAGATTTCTATATTAATTAATATTAATATTATATTACTTCTATTAATGATTATTCCTATGATACTAATACAAAACATAATTATTACTAATAAATTAAAATCAAATAGCATTATTCTCATTCTAACCCTCCTTTTAACCATTCATAAACTAATCCTACAACTAGTATAATTATAAACAAATAAATAACAAATTGAGAATGATAGTTTATTAAATTAGAATTAACTGACCAAGGAAACAAATAAATGATCTCTAAATCAAATACTAAAAATAAAATAGCAATTAAAAAAAACCTTATAGAAAACGGTTGGCCTGTTGAATGAAATGGGTTAAATCCACATTCATAAATAGAAACCTTTTCTTTATCAGGAGATTTAAAAGAAAGAACAATTGAAAAAAATAAAACAATAAAACTAAGAAAAAAACTAATAAATAAATAAATTTAATTTCATGAATTATTTCTTAAATGTTGCGTAACTATTTCTTGTTTTTTTATATTAGAATTATAAGCAATTGTTAAAACAATTACTCCTATCATTCCTATTGATAAGATAACACTAATTAATATAAAATTTGTAGAATATCTAGAATAAAAAAATAGAGCTAAATTATGAAAATTATGATAATTTATTAAATTAAAATTTAAAAAGGTGTCATTTAAATAATAAGGTAAAAACAGACTCTTATTAATGGTTTTTATTATTAATGAAGTTAAAATAATTAAAACAATAGGGATTACACTGTTAATATTAAAATTTTTTTTTATTTGAATTATGTCTAACATCATTATTACAAATAAAAATAAAATCACTATAGCCCCCACATATATTATTAACAATAGTAATGATAAAAATTCCAAGTCTAGATTGATCAATAAAGCAAAAGAAAAAAAAAACACAGCTACTAATCAAAAAACAGAGTGAATAGGGTTTAAAGAATTGATACACATTAAACACCCTAAAATTATTAAAACAGAAAAAAAAAAGAAAAATTCATTCATGATTAGGTATAAATCACAGGAAAAAGTTCCCTTTCTCCCACTATGTTACGACTTACTCTATCTTTTATGATCAAGGCGACGGGCTATTTGTATTAATATTTGCACTTATTCATTAAAACTTTATATTTTTAATTACTATTAAATTCTCTTTAAAATCATTTTACATTGATTATCCAAATATAAATTTATATTATAATATTTATTGTAGTACATAATACCCCTTTTTATAAAGGCCATAATATTTGACTTTATTCTTTTAAGAATTAAGCTTTAACTATAAGTTAAAGCTGAAGACAACCATGCAACACTTGTGTTTTCAAAAAAAGGTAAGGTGTTTCGCGGATTATCGAGTTAAATTACATACTCCTCTAATTAGAAAAATAAACAACCAAAATATTTGATTTTCACCTGTTTAGGTATACTGTTCAGATTAATTATTAACAAAAAGATTACCAGGGTATCTAATCCTGTTTAATTATCATTTATTCAAGTTTCTAGTTATTTTGTAAAATTTTTAAAATTTTTAATTATTGTATATTTTACCAAATCAATAATCTTAATTTTACAATTTTTATTCTATACACATTTAACCTATTTTTTTATAAAAATTTATTTCTTAAGTATCACCGCGTCTGCTGGCACTTAATTAGACAAAATTTACGATTACTTTATATCTAAATCACTTTAATTGTATAAACTTCTTTACTGCTGTTTTTTCTTTGTTTCAGTAAAAACATGGCTTAAGCTATGCGTCTTAGGATAAAAATATATTAATTTTTTTAACCTGATACAAAACAGGTATTACCCTATTTTACTCATTTATTTGCTTCCACTAACATGTATAAACAATTCTCATACTTTTATTTCTCCATAATCAAAAGAAAATTATTTAACTTAAAAATAAAGAGAAAGGAATCGAACCTTTGTATTTTGGTCATGAGCCAAATAACTTTCCATTAGTTTACCCTTCTTCTCTTAGAAGATCAAATAATCAAATTCCTAAAGCCCTCCCAACCCTCATACTTTTAACGAATTACCTTTTATAACTCATTCTCATCCTTAAAAGAGGAAATGAAATTTTTATTCAGAATATCTTCTCTCCTAAAAGAGGACACCCGCCCCCCCCCCCCCACAGCACTCGCGCAGCACAGGTGCACCCCCTGCTGTGGCTAACGCAGGGGGCCCCGCACCGCGCAATGTAATGTAAATAATATATACAAATATATATATCGAATATATATGTAAATAATATATACAAATATATATATCGAATCACATCCAATTTATAACCAAAAACATAAAATTTTTTTCATTTTTATTACTATATTTTAATCAATTCTTTTTCTTTTTTTTCTTTTTTTTAATTTTGTTTCTTAACATTTTAAAATTGTCTTTTTTTAAATGCTTTTGCTTATATATAACGGATTATTATATATTACGGATATTTATTTGCGTTACTATTGGGGCTCGGTGATAAGGCTATTTTATGCCTTCTTCTTGCTCCAGCCAATTGTACTTTTTATATTGTTGTACTTTGTGAATATTTTTAACGGCAAAATAAACTAATAATAAAAAATAAAAAATAAAAGGATCACTTTTTATATCATTTTTTTTTTCCCTTTAAATTCCTATTTAAATTCCTTCGATATCTAACTTCCAGACATAAAGCAAAATCTAAACATTTATATGTTTATGCTTACGTCAAATAAAGATTCTTTGCAAAAAACTGCGATGATTGGAGCCTGGGAACAAAAAAAACCCATAATTTTAGACCCCTTCCCAAAACGCGAGAGCAACAAACTGATGAAGTATTTTTTGAACTATTTTCAATTAGGCTTATATTCCTCAATAAACTTTTAATTTTAATAGTAAAATATTATAGTGTTCAAAAAATATGACCATTTAAACCCCCTCATATTGAGGGGATTGCAAATTTTATATGGTCATAATTTTTGAACGCTGAGAAATTATACTAAGAAGCTTAAAAATTTTAAGCTTCATAGTATAATTTCATATTTTTTGAACGCTAAAGTATTTCACTATGAAAATTAAAAACTTCCGAGGAATTTAAGTCTAGTTGAAAGTAGTATATTTCATAATAATTTATTTTTGATTGAAAGCGAAAATTGTATTTTACCTTTATTCAAAGTTAAAATACAATTAAAATTTTTTTTCTTTTAATCAAAAATATATTTAGAAACTCCAGATATGTTATTTAAAGCGAATTTAGTAATATTTAATAAAAAAAAATAATTTTGGCGCAAAATTGGGCAATCTGACCCACTGTAGTTTCTGACGGCAATAAAGAAATTTTAATTATTGAAATCTTAAACAATAAATCTTAAAATGTATTACTAAGCTGTTGCTATCTACGTCCTGACGCACAGTGGGGCAGAATTGCTTCATATCGGACATTTTTAGGACGAAAATACAATAATTAGGACGAAAATGAAAAAAGACGTTATGAAACATTTTTTGGTGGAAAGGTAAAAAAGAGACTCTGGTCCATTTTATCCGTATCTTTTTTTTTAGGATAGGACTGACCTTTCACCTTTTAGAACCTATAACCTCCTTCAGTTCTTTTTTTTTAAAAATAACTCGCTTGCGCAAGTAATTAGTATTTTTGGCACTTTCGAACCCTTTTGTGTGTATTAGTGGAATGTGTCAGTTACATCAGCAGAAACCAGGTAAAAAACCAGGTCATAAACGCTTAAACTAATGACTTTTTTTTTACTGTATGATTTGTATTGAACAAATTTCAAACAATCGAGTAATCGAGTAACTTTTTTTGTGTGATTTTTCACATTATATTCAAATTTTAATCAGAAAAATGTTATCAAAATAGGCACTGCAACCGTTTCTCAAAACGCCATAGGGTAAAAAAAATCAATTCTTATTTTTTTACATAAAAAGCTAATATAGATGTCTACAAACATTATCGAATAAATATTTTTGAAGAAATATGAAAAACTTCATAAATATTATTAGTTTCAGAAAACCTTTTAAAAAGAGATTCTACTAATAGTATTTTTTTAAGGCGTTTTGAAAAACGGCTGCATGGCAAGAAAATTTTTTTTTTACTACAAAACTACGAAAATGACTGTAAAATCAAAATCTTTTTGATTTAATATTTGAAATATGAGCGATTCTCCTAATTAACTGTCCAACTAGAGTATCAATAAACTCAGCAACATTGACAACATTATTACAAATAATGACTTCAATATACAAAAAGGTTTATTGAAAGCAGGTATATCTGATCAGTTCCTAATATTTATATAATTCAACTGAAATACTAAAATTATAACTAAAACTAATAATAAAATAAGTGAACGCATATATAATGTGTACACTATTGAACAGTTTAAAAAATCAATTATCAGGACTGTAGCGAGTAGGGGGGCACAGGAAACAACGTGCTCCCCTCGCCTCGTCCTATTTGCGTTTTTTAAATGTTGAAATTTTACTTGAATAATAAAAATCAGAGATGATTAATAAAAACTAAAAAAATGGATTATTGTATGCAATTTGTTTACCCATTTGGATCATTTAAAAAAAGTGCTCCCCTCTTCAAAATATTCTGGCTACGGGCCTGATTATTAATGCTTCATTGGATATAAATATTAATAACGACGCAAATAAAATTTATGAAAACTTCTTTTAAAACATTTTATTCTGTCTATAATGCCATTTTTCCGATTTGTGAAAAAGCAGTAAATCAAAAAAGCTTAAATGCTCCTTGGATAACAATGGTTTTAAAAATTAATTATGATCAAACAAAAGCTACATATAATTTACTTAAAAACAAAAACGCCTTTAAAAATATATACAAAGAATATATCTTAAAAAAAAATTACTACTCAAAATTAATTGAAAATGTTAAGAACGAGTCTAAACGCGCTTGAAAATATTGGGAGAATATGGTGGAATGCAAAAAACTTGCTCAAGTTCCCTACCGAAGTTGATTAGAGTGGATAACAAAGATCAGAGTGGATAACAAAGATTAGAGAGGATAACAAAGATTAGTCTGGATTACAAATATGTTTTTGAGATTAATTGCTTTTGAGTTTAGCAAATTTCTCATAGGCATTGGTTTCAAACGGTATCATAAAAATCTTACAGAGAACATGACATGGAAGCAACATATTGATTATGTTGTTAGTAAAGCCACTTTTTTATGCTTTCATCCTTAGATATATGAATTATGCAAATATTGTTTGGGTAAGCACAGAAAAAATTAAGGAACAATCTCTCTATCTTCGTCAGAAAAATGCAAAACGTATAATTAATTTTGCTGATCGTTTTTCTCATTCAAAAAATTTTTTTCTTACATAAGGGTACTTAATACTTACAAACTAAATATTTTTAATATTTCATGTTTTGTATAAACATGTGAAAATATTCTTTCTCCTGCCGTATTAATGATTTAATTACCTTGAAATCTGCCATGAAATATTCTCAAAGAAACACCAACCTTCTATATGAGCCTTTTGTCGAACAAATTTTAACCAATTTCGCATTGGTTATCGTGTACCTCATTTTTTGATTAAAGATGTTTTGCCTAATTTTAATCTACCTTCTTCTTTGCATCTTTTTAAAATTAAGCTGAAAAATCTTTTATTCTCCCATATTATCAAAATTTAACAACAATATTTATATTATGGAAACATTTATTGAACTTTATTACCTACACTACAAAATTATATGTGCATGTATATATTATTTTATTATACTATAGTTACAGTTATGTCTACACAAGTATAAGGTTCTGACAATAAGATCTTACTGATCTTCTCTCAGATATCTAGTTTATCAAATGTTAGTAGTATTTGCTTACTTAATAAATTGTATTAAATTCTCCTTTCAATGAAAAAAAAATGTATATTTTTATAAAAATAGTTTTTTTTAGTTAATATTTTTAACAATTTTAGAAAAAATTATTATTTACAAAAATTAAAAAAAAAATTATTAAAATTTTTTTTAACAGATACAAACTGTTGTTGTTTTAACTTGTAATAAAGTAATTTTTAGTACCAGCAAATGTAATATTAAGTTTTTGACATAGAATTGCTGCCAAAATAAAAAGTAAAATGCTAATTATTGCAAAATAACCAAGGTATAAATGAAAGCCTAAGAAGCTCCATCAAAGTGCGCAATTTAGGAATCATTTTTACATCTAACCTCAAGTGGAGTACACATATTCAATCAGTTGTCTCCAAATCTTTACAAATTCTTGGTATGCTCAAAGGGACATTCACCATCGTTGATGAAAAAATGGCTCTCAAATTATATAAAGTGTTTATAAAACCACGCCTTTAATATGCACTGTCTGTTTGGACCCCGTCTTTGGTTGAATCTGTTCAACGTAAAGCAACAAAATGGGCTTTAAGCTTTAGAAATCTTCAATACTATGAAAGACTTAAAAGACTAAATCTACCATCAATCGAGTTTCGGCGCCTGCAATGCAATCTAATACAAATTTTTAAACTAATACATCGATTTGATATAATTAATAATGTATATCAACCAAAATTTATTAACTCATTGTCACGTGGTCACCGTCTTAAAATAAGACGTGAATATGTTCCAAACTGTCTTCCAAGACACAACCAATTATATAATAGATCAACAAAATACTGGAATGAACTACCCGAGTAAGTAGCTTTATACTCCAATGTACTTTCTTTTAAAATTAGATTAGATCACTGGTTGAAGATAAAATTCGGAACGAATATTTATAAAACTAGTTGTTTATAGTAGGGTGTTTTCCCTGCTCGCTGTATGTATATATGGTATGTATATTTTACGGCTACAACTATAAAAATAATAAAATAAAAAAGTTTCTAACTTTGCACTTAATGAGACATTAATATTCAATTTTATAGTTTGCGCCAACATACTCTGGGGTAGGAAAAGTTAACGAATATTTTTTTATGGCTACTGAAGTGCCCTAAGAAAATTTTTTTATATAATGAGTGCAAGTTTAAAATGTTATTCTAATTTATAAATTCATACTTTTAAAGACTGCGTTATAATATTTACAAAAATTATTTTGCCGTTACATGACTACAGAGCTTAAAGAGTAATAACAGAGGCAATTAGCAGCGGTCATCCCTATGGTTATTTTAAATTATTTTTATTTAATAATTTAAGCCTTTTAAAGGATTCATAAATTTTCTGTAACTTTTTTTTGACATACAACATCACTTTTTCATGGCAGATTTTCATCAAGATATATCAAGGAACTTTATAAAGAAATAACAAGGTATTCTATAAAGCAATCTTTTTTAATTTCTAATCTACCGATAAAAAGACAAATCTTTTGGCAAAAGACGTTTTTTTGATGAGGAGTGGAAAAGAATCCATTTTATTGAATTAATAAGGTTAATTTAATGCAATTGAACCAGATACAAATATATACAAGCTCCTTATTCAAATTTAAAAAGTTTGTTTATGTCTTTGTTTGATAAAAATAAATAGGTATCGTCAGCAAACACCAAGCTCATTAGATCCAAAGCTTTATTATTTCAATCATTTGTGTATTTGTGAATTGCAATAACTAAAAATTAAAAACTTTAAAAATAATATTGTTCAAGTGTTCATATCAATCTATAGTTGTGTTTCCAGTAACTTGGTTCGCAGAGATTGCTTTGTTTCTTGTTAGAAATATAAAGGCTTTTTAAATCACTTTAAATAATAAAACTAGCAATAAATCATGTTAAAAAAATGAACTATTAGTAGATTTTAAAAATTGATTAATGGAAGTATTAAAAGATGGAATCCTAATAGCAAAATAACTTTTGATATCAGTAAAGTATTTCTTTTTAATCGCTATTTCACTCGGTTCTCATATACATACGTTGTTTATTTTATTAACTTTTCGTAGGATATTTAAGCAGGTTTTCTGCTTTTCTATTTTTTTTGTATATATTCTTAAAAATTCTTTTGAGTCATTTTTATATTTAGTAATTATTTTAGAGAAATAATTTTTTATAAAATTTTTACAAACGTTTTCAAAAAGAAGTTTGAATCATTTATATCTTTTTTTTTTTTTTTTTTTTACATTTTAAGTTTACATTTGTCGTAATACAATACTTTAACAAATACAAACAAGGTTTCTGAAAGAAGATCGTGCTGATCTTCTTATCAGAACCTTTTACAAGCATTTAGCATAATTATTTACAATGTATATAATCTATATATAAAATAAACAGAAAAGTAAAACAAAAAGAGTCGTTACATAAAACGTATTTAACAATTAACATAAAACGTATTTTACAATTAACATAAAACGAATTTTACAATTAACGTATATACAAATAAAAAATAAAACGTATATACAATTAACATAAAACGTATTTTACAATTAAAAAAGTTCTAAATAAAGGTACATAATTACAATTAGAAGAACCTTATTATGTCATCGGAAAATAAAATAACATTTTTGAGTTTACGTTTGAAAATTGGAAAAGTGTAAAATATTTTAAAATTTGGCAAAACAACTTTATTCCAAAGATATGGCGCGCGTTAAGCAATACCATACTGGTTAAACTTTGTTCGACAAAAAGGTTTATGCAAAACTTTATTATTTCTAAGAGTGTATTTATTATTGGTTTTTCACAAAAGAGAACTTTAAAGATAGGTAGGGATAAGTCATTTTTCCACAAATACATAAAGCATAAAACATTAAGCACATTAAGCTCGTAAGTATTAAGAATTTTCATTTCAATAAAAAAAAATTTGGAATGAGTGTATCGATCCGCAAAATTAATTAAACGGATCGCATGCTTCTGACGGCGGTAAAAAAATTGTGACTTGCTTTTTTCTGTGCTTCCCCAAGCAATATTTGCATAATTTAAATAGGTATGAATAAATGAGTAGTATAGTTGGGTTAAATCTTTTTTACATAGATATATTCTGGATTTATATAAAATTCCAATGCTTTTAGAAATTTTTGTGCTAATATAGTCAATATGCGCTTTCCATGTGATGTTTTCATCATGAAAAACACCCAAAAACTTTGTTACATAGTGTCTTTTTATCACAGTATTATCAATAAAGATTTCTGGTAAATTTTGGGGTAAATAAGGTTTTTTTGCGATTGGATGGAAGGGAATCCATTTTGTTTTGTTACTGTTAAGAGTTAGCTTATTGCATTTAAACCATTTTGATATGTTTTTACTAAAAAAGAATTTGTAAATATCATTATTGGAAAGAAATAAGTTGGTGTCATCAGCAAACATTATACTCATTAAATTTGAGGCTTTATTTAGGTCGTTTATATAAATCAAGAACAGCATTGGTCCCAAAATGGAACCTTGGGGAACGCCACATGAAACATTTAGGAACTCATTTGGATAACAACTATTACTAAAAACAAATTGTTTACGGTTAGATAAATAACTTCGGAACCATTTTATAACTTTGTAATTTATTCCACAGTATTTCAGTTTTTGTATCAAAATTTCATGATCTACAGTATCAAAAGCCTTCGATAGGTCGATAAAAACACCTAATGTAAATTTAGATTTTTCAAAAGAATTTGAAATTTCACGTACAAGTTGGATAATTGCATGTTCCGTTGAATTATTTTTTTAAAACCAAACTGGTTGGCGTATAACAAATCATTAGAAAGGAGATAATTGTATAATCTATTATACATAATGCGTTTTAGTATTTTTGAGAACGTGCAGAGGACGGAGATAGGACGATAATTACTGATATTTGTTTGATCTCCCTCTTTTAAAATTGGGGTAATTTTAGCAATTTTTAATTGATCCGAAAAAACTCCTTGGTGGATAGATGCTCCATAAACCTTAAAAAGTATATATTTTAATTGTTCAAAACATTCTATAACTATATTACCGTTTATGTCATCTGCTCCGCTTGCTTTGTTTTTTTAAGGGATTTGAATGCTTTTTCGAATTCATGAAAAGTTAGCTCAGAATATAATTTGTTGGAACTTGTGCAATTATCCATCTGTACTAGAAAATCGTCAAATGTTGCTTTGGTATAAGGAACTTTATTTGCTAGTTTAGGACCGATGTCAGTGAAGAATTTATTAAACTCATGAGCTATAGCCTTTGGTTCGCATATGCGTTTGTTATCAACTACTTGTTAACCATCTGGGGAAGAGAATCTGAGCATTTTTTTTGTCTGCCAGTAACTTCGTTTATTATTTGCCAATTGCGTTTTGTGTTGTTTTTGAATTTATCTAGGAGTCTTGTGTAATAATTTTTTTTCAAGTTTTTACGAACTTTTTCAAAGAGATATTTGTAATTTTTATATATTTTCTCATTATCTGATGATTTCGTTTTAAGATATTTAATTTACAGCTTCTGTTTAATCTTGGATGATTTTTTAAATTCTTTTTGTATCCAAGGGTTATTTTTATATTTTGGAGTTGTCTTTTGGTATCCAAGGGTTATTTTTATATTTTGGAATTGTCTTTTCAATAATAGGAAAGTTTGCGTCATAAACGGAGTAAAAGGTTTCAAAAAAGTCATAAATTTTGTCTGCATTGTCATTGAAGTTAATATGCTTCCAGTGCAGTAACGATAGTTGGTTTTTAAACAACTTTATATTTGTATGGTTAAAAATGCAGGTTTTAATTTTGTTTATTTTATTTTTAATTTCAGAATTAATTGTCAAATATATCGGAAAATTGTCAGTTATATCAGATTTTAGGATACCTGTTTGAATGTCATTGTTGAATATATCTGTTGTAATAATATTATCAATCAAAGACGCCGATTTATATATCTGGGTAGTTTGTATTAGATTTTGTTTTGAAGTATTTTATATGATTGTTTAATTTTGGAAGATTGGGTTATTAATAAAACACGTGTTTACATCATTTAAAAAAGTTAATACCTTGATCTGAGTTGAGATATGAACTTAAGTATTTATTCTGAAAATCAAATATTTTTAAATTTATTTATTTTAGGGGCCCAAAGAATTCATTACGGTCGTATTAAAGAGCAACGCAAAAGAGCGTTTGCAATGAAGTTCACGTCTCCATCCTTTTCGATGCTACAAAAGTTATACAGAGGAGGCGTTGAACCGCGAATGAGGAAAACGCGCTAATTTTGTTTGTTTAAGAAGCTCATATGCGCAAGAAGGGGAGGGTACGGTAGACATATAAGCCCTGGGGACACCAGATATTTTTATATCTGGTGTCCCCAGGGCTTATATATCTACCGTATATAATTCCTGAAAATATCAAATATGATATTTTCAGGAATTGTCTAAACAATTTCCAAATTGCTTCAAACTTATTATGTTCATGTTTAAGTCAAAATATAACGTTGTGCAAAAAAATTACGGTTAAAATAAGTTAAGACTAAGTTCAAAATAGCAACTACCCCAAACATTAGGATAATGAGTTTTAAAAAAAACTTGCTTTATTGTCTGCAGAAGCATGTAGCACATCTTATATATTTTAAAAATCGATATTCTCATGCCAAGCATCAATTACTTAAAAATAAAGTTTTTTATATATACAAACCTCATATTTTTAATACTCTTTGTTCTATGTTTAAATGTAAAACCAATTTATTCCTGATTTCTTTCCATAATTTTTATTCATCAAAAGATAAAAATAAAATTTAGAAAATGATATTTTATTAAGTAGCATATTTTTCAAATAATTTTTTTCAAATTTTGTATTGATTATCGCGGACTATTCTTATGGAATAAAATATTTCTAAATATTTCACTGGGGATTTTTACTCATTTATTCATCATTACTACTTTTTATTTAAACAAAAGCTTAAAGAAATTTTTTAATGATCTTCTTTTTTACTCTCTACTTAAACATGAATTTATACAAATTGATACAACACATCTGTTTACATCATATTGTTTTTAAAAGGGAACATTAAAAAATTTTTTTTTCGTTAACTTATCCCGACGGGCATTTGTTTTTAAAAGTTACGTTCTAAATGTATTTTAAATGTCTTTTAAACGTGTTCTAAACATTCTTACGCAAAAAACGTTTAAAAGACATTTAAAATACATTTAGAACGTAACTTTTAAAAACAAATGCCGGTCGGGATTCTTTATCTTGTAAATTTGTAATTATTTTTAACATGAACATTTTTTAACGATACTCGGCGACGGTCATCTACGAGTCTCCACGTTATTTTATTTTTTAATAACAATCATTATATAGATCTTTTATTATTGTTATACATTTGTATTTTAAATATTGCAACAAAATGTTTGTTTAAAATGTAATCGGTAAAATGTAAAAGGTAATAACCTTTATTGTATAATCTTTTATATTTTGTAAATTATGATCATGTAAAGTTTACAACTCCTTCTTTTTGTAAACGCTAAAATCTTAAATCTAAAAACTAGATACAGTTACCTTTCGAACTTTAACCATAGTCTTAAGAATAAATAGTCTGGAAATAAAGGCCGTTTCTGTTGTTCTGCCGTTTTATGTTGAAACTCGTATCAACGACCCGCTGAAGGTGCACAGAAAGGTAAGTACATGATTCCATAGCGTAAAGTTAGGTCCCGTAAAATGTTCCGCAATTGTCCCGCTTCACGTCCAGGACAGAGTTAACATAATTAATTTTTGCATTTATAATTTAATTTATGAAATAATTAATATTCTTTAAATGTGGAGCACGTTTTCACCTGGTTATCGTCGAAGATTAAATTTAAATTGGTAAAAAAATTGTTATTAGAGATAATGATAATTTAAATTTATTAGAAAAAACAACATTGAGTAGAGGTAATACAAGACATTTTAACTTTTCTAGACAAAATATTTTAAATTTTGAATATAAAAAGCTTATGTTGATGTTTGTTTTACTACTCGTTTAAAAACATTTCTCAGGAATGACATTCCTGAGAAATTTAAAAATTTAAAAACATGTTTTTAAACGAGTAATAAAATATAAGCTTTTTATATTCATAATTTAAAATATTTTGTCTAAAAAGGAATTTTCTTTACAAGCACGCTTTAAATGAAGTATCAATTTCCACGTTTGTATGTTTGTTACTGTTTAAATTTTTTTAGTTGTTATTTCTCAAGAAGGAAGTTGGGTTACTGTAGAAACATACGTTGAAGTACTTTTTTTGATACATAGCTACGAAACAGAGGCTGTATCAAAGTTTTCATGCTATAGTGCTGCTAAAAACTATGGAAATATGGGTATGACAATTTTAATTAAGTGTTTTTAAAATGCAATTGCTAAATTTTAATTTTCTTTTATATTCGTATAGTTATTATTGAAAATATAATTGTTGTTGTTATCTTTAAAGATTCTTCTGCAAAACACATCAAAATAAGATGATTCAATATCATTTAATGGGACTCCCTTTATGGTTTTAGGATGTAAATTGCTTGGTTGTATGCACGGGAATGATAGAAAAGCCTCTTCTAAAGAAGTTTATAAAATTCAGTTTTTCTTTATCAATTTGTTTCCAAAATAGCTCCTGTATTTAATGATTATATGTCTAAACCTTTTATTTTTGTTCTTTTGTCTAATTTTCTTAATAGGTATCAGATCACAGTTTTTCAAAAAGCTATTTGCTATATTTTAATTTCTTGGTCACCAAGAAATTTAACTGTAGTTTTCAAATAAAAATTTAGAAAGTTTAAAAGTTCCCAAGTTTTAAGGTTTTATTTCTTTGTTTGTTTAATTTATATTATTGAAATGAAATTTAAGTCAGTCCTATATTAACTATTCAAGACATACATGCATCAACTTAAAATATAACCAATTAATTTATGCTAATTCTTTTTAAAATAAACTTTGTTTTAGATAGCTGAGGATGCTAAATTTAGAACAGTGCAATTCTCAAACAGTATTAAAGATGCTTTGTCAAGAAATAAAGTAGTAAGGGAAAGAGTGTTTTCAGTTTGCTTTCCTTCAAAAAGTTCTCATTTTGGTCATTTTACTAGAGATGTAAGATTTCTTTTTTCTTTTTTGTGTAGATAAAGTTAAACAATAGATTTTAAAAGAAAAAAAACATTAAAGACTTATCCAAATTAATTTTCATTTCTTGTTTGCCTTTTTTAAAAATCTTAAAGTTAGTTTATTATTTCAAACATGTTATTTAACTTGTTTTGTCATATAACATTTATTAAATTTTAACATTTATATTAATATGTTTCCATTTATTTAAACCAACAACGATAAGGTTGTAGTAAATCTTAATTGCTATTTTTATTGCTGTTGTTTAGGAACTTTAGATATAATATTGTTTAAAATATGTATAAACTTTCTTGTGTTCAGTATATTAAGTATATCATATTTAGTATCTTGATCCAGATTACTTAAGGCCTTAAATTTAAATGTCTGCTCCTACTGATGGTTTTGTTGTATAGTTTATATAGTTTATATAGTTTATATAGTTGTTATATAGTTTATATGGTTTTGTTATAAAGTATGTTCTCGTACTATTTCTAATATATGTAATATTGTTCATACAAACTTCAATATTTTTACAAGGGGTGGGTTTTGTCACTCACCAAGGAGGTGGCTAAAATGGTTTTTTAAAAAAAAGGTCTGCATTTTTTCACTTAAAAGTGACTTTCTTTTTTAACTTTTTGTACTTTAGTGTAATAATCAAGTTCATATATGTATAATTACCTATAATAGTCAATCCCAATGGGGGGGGGGGGGGCAACTACCCCCATGCCCACCCTAAAACTTACCACTGATTTTCACATTCTGCTGAAGCTATTAAGTGTATCAATGAAGAGAACTAATCTATCAATCATTTTTACAAGCAATCAATAAAATATCTCATTGGAAGTAGGAAGAAGGAAGCTTGTACTATTGTAAAATAAAATGATATCTGTTTCTGTAGCATTATATATATTAAAGTGTACTTTATTTTAGATCAAATTGCATGATTTCACATTTATCCTTATTAAAACTGATTAGCCTTTTTTTTTTCCAGTTAAATAAGATGTTAAGATCAAACTGTGTAGAGTGATTTATTATTATTTATTTTTTTTCTAATTGAGTTATTTTCTAAATTTTCAAAATAATTTCAAAAATTTCAAATACTTCTTGGAATATGCATCTTAAATATGGAATTCATATTTTAATAAAGATATAAATTTTATCGAAAAAGTCCAACAAAAAGCCGCAAAAATTGGCTACTAAAGAAAGGGAGCAAGTTACGAGCAAAGATTAAAAGAAATGGGCTTACAAAATCTATCAAATAGAAGAGAAAACAGCGATCTCATTAAAATGTTTGAACTTATAAACAACCATGATATTATCAGTTAGAACTGCATTCCACAAGTATTGGGTAGGTTTACAGAGGCCGCAATCAAAGGTCGAGAAGACATCTTATTAAAAACTTTTTGTTGAGACCAATTTTTTTACAAACCATATACAGTGGGTTGCCAAATTATTTTGGACACTTCACTTTTTAAGTAATTTTAAAGTTTAAATGATTTTTGCAAGCAAATAAATTTTTTTAAATAAAAAGTTTTGAGTGTATTATAGTCACTAATATAACTATAGTTGTTTTTAAACTGTGGCAATTTGTGATAACCCAATCTGTCTAAAAGTTAGGTTATTACTCAATTAGCTGTCAATTTTTGAAAAGTGTGGTTGAAAGTCAAAAATTCAAAATTGATTTCAGTTACTTATTTTTGGAACAATTTTTTGCAAGTTTTTTGAGTTTAAAACTATTGAAATCTAAATATTCGTTAATAGTTCAATTAGCTTAGTTATTAATTTAGTATTTTTGCTACTTTTAATGCATAAATCCCTGACATACAACTATTCTTACCTCTCGTTAATTTTTTTAGTCTCCAGACTGAACCCCCCAAAAAAACAGAAAAGTAAAAACCTTACTTCTTCATTCTACACATTCTCAGAGAGAGGTTGCGAGCGTTTAAAAGTCAGTAGTGAGTCGAGTTTAAAAAAAAAATGATACAAATGTGACTCTAGAACCAGACCATGTCAGCAAAAGTGGCAGGAAAGGATCACTACCTCATGTTATGACTGTAAATTTAAAGACATCTATCTTGAAAACAGAAAAAAAAAATGTGACTCAACTAGCTATAATTATAAACAATGAAGGAATTAACGTCTCCAAAAGGATGGTTCAGGGACGGTTGGTTAAAGAGAATTTAGTGTGTTACCGTCCAACCAAAAAAAGAATGTTTAACTGAAGCCATAAAAAAAAGCGACTGGAATGGGCTAGAAAACACCAGAATATGAATATTGAAGACTGGAGTAGAGTAAATATAATTTATAATATTGTAAGAAACCAGAAAAATTTAAGGATAAATATTTATTTTTGAAATATCTTTGAAATATTTTGCAGGTCAAATATCTTTGAAATGTTTTACAGGTCTGCTTCTCGGACCAATCAGCATTTCAAATTTTGATGGACAAAAGCTCATTTGTTCGACGATGCTCAGAAAAAAAATTCACTAGGACTGCCTTTTGGAAAAGGTTCAACATCCTGTGAGTGTAGGGGTGTGGTCTGTGATCTCAGCCAAGGGTATGGGCTGCCTTTACATTGTGGAAGAAACCATGAAGCAGGATTGGTCCTGCCATATGGTACCTTCCTACAAGCAATTACTGGAAAACAGGCTCCTGCTCCAGGTCTAAGAATGGTTCCCTGGTAATGAAGAGTATATGTTCATGCATGACTCAGCACCGTCCCATAAAGCTAGAAGTGTTACAGCATTCCTAACTGAAAAAAAAGTGCATGTTTTGCCATGGCCAGGGAATTCATCTGATATTAACCCTATAGAAAATTTATGACAGTTCATAAACAAAAAATTGCCAAAAAAAATTATCACTACTAAGCAGCAATTGATAGAAACCCTTATAAGAGAGTGGAATAGCAACCTCAGTCTCCAACACAATGCAGAAGTCTACATAGATAGCATGCCCAGATGCCTGAAAGCTGTTATTGTAGCTAAGGGTGGCGTTACAAAATATTAAGATTATTACCTTATTTGTCGTGTTTTCAAACTTTTTATAAAAAAATAAATAGCAATGAATAGGTAATTATGTTGTTTTATATTCTAAATAAAACTCTCTACCAATAAAAACAATAAAAAAAATAACAATAAGATACATATTTATTCATTAAAGTAGTTTGTACTTTAAAATCACTTAAAAAGTAAAGTGTCCCTAATAATTTGGCAACCCACTGTAGTTAAAAAGTGTAATTGTTTGCATAGAAAAGTTGTCAATGCCATTTCAGTAATTGATTTCAAGAAAAAGTTTAAAGAATTTAGCTTTGATGAATTCGTTGATGATTTTTCAAGATTTTTTTTGTAGTACTTTGTTGTGATATCTTTCTACCATTAGCATCTATCTACCTTTTGATATCCATCTATCTTTTAGAGATCATTGCCTTAAAAGAATTAATTCAAAATAATGTGTGTCCAATAAGATCAAATAAAAAGTTCTTCCTATCAAATAAAATTATTTGTAATTATATGCTTTTTGTGTCTAATTATATAAGTTGTACACCAAAAAAGTCTTGTGTGTTCTTTTAACAAGTGGCTGCAAATGTTTATAATGTATTTGTTACATTCAGAGTTGACACATTTTTGTTATTTTAAACTTCTAATAACTGTTAAGTTATTAGAAAATAAAGAATAGAGTTAAAGAGTAACAATTCGGTTGACACAAGACTTAAAAATTTGTAGGCTGTATGAGTTAGAAAAACATGATTACAGGAGAAAGTTCCAAAGGGTTCAATTAAGGGGAAAAAACTAAACAAATAAAAATTTTTATGGCATACAGGGACAGATACAGTAAAGAGGTGAGACTTTGCTAAATGACGAGTCAAGCAAAAATGAGTTTATGGAACTAGAGATAAAAGCTCCTTTAAGTAGGGACCATGTTAGTATTTGTAGAATAGAGATGCAACTTGACGACGTTGAAAGAGAGGCTCTAGTTTGACAGATAGAGCAGGTACTACACAACTACATTTACAATGCATATTTGGACCTTATCTTGAGAAATAAGAGCATCATTGGAAGAACCAGTCTAAATATGACAACATTATTCCAAACAGGGGCAAAAAAGAGATTAGCAGAGGTAAAAATGAAATCGGGAGTAAGAAAATGGCAAGCACGATAAAAAGAAGCAACTTTAGCAGCTGCTTTTTGATTTGCATTTGCATTTAGCAATCAATTGTATTTATGGTTTCCATGAAGGGTCATAAGTGAATGATAATCCGACAAGAGGACTCAGTGAAGGGTTTGCTATTTATCAATATAGGAATGTCAACAGTATTGCTATTTGTATAATATAGTTATTTGTAGTAAATAACTAAGTTTGGTTGAAGTAAATAACTAAGTTTGGTTGTAGTAAATAACTAAGTTTGGTTGAAGTTAAAATTCACAAGCCACGCAAGCCTCAATCTGTTACAGAGGTTAGATCAGATTCAAGATTGAATTTTTGTCAAGGTAGTAGTATAAAGTTGAGTCACCAGCGAATAGAGCCACTTTAGATGTAAGGTTGCCAGGAAGATCACTAATATAGATAAGAAACAAAACAGGATTAAGGATAAAACCTTGAGATACCGCAGAAGTTACTGGAAATGAAGAAGAGTGTTGGCATTTAAGGATGACTTTAAATAAGTGGTTCAAATATTTATGATTTTTATAAAAACTGGAGTATATAATTGTATCATCAGCAAATTGAGCAATTAAACCACTTAAGAGGTAAGATTGTTACATAAGATCAATACATTAATATAGAAAAAAACTCCCTTTGGTGTGACCTATATGGACAATATTAGGAGATAACGAGAAAGAGTTTCAAATTAAGGCTTTTTTTAAATTGTTTTTATTGTAGGCTTATTCTCACTCTCTTTTTATTCGTAAGCCCTAATAAAACCTAATGATCTGCTTTTGAGCACTATCAATGGGAATATTATAACTGTACAAAGTTATTGGCTTTTTTTTAGGATACTTATTACTTAAGTCAGGGATTATCTTTTTCGGGATGTTTCCGGAATTCCGGATATTTTTTTCAAACTTGTAGAGCAATATTTGTCAACCTTACCATTCAAGCAATGTTACTGCTTTAGGTCTAAGTTTTGTCTAGCCTTTAATATAACTATACTAAAAAATACATAACATTATCTTTGATAATTTTTTGCTTAATGTTGTCACCTTTGGCTTATCTTTATGTTGGTGCCTGTTGTTTAAAAATGATTAATAGGTAGTTTGATTACTAGGACTCACTGCTTTTATTTATTTACTAAAAGTCATTCAAGACATCATTTCGCTATAAATACATTTTGTTTATCATGAAATAAAAATATTTAACAACTACAATTCAGGTATCACAACAGCTTATCTCTATCAGGTACATTGATTTTTAATTCACGTATTATGTTTTTATTTGTATTTACTTATTCGTTACATTTTTTAACTTCAGATTTATCATATGGTGTATTTATTTGTTATAGAAGAACAAATCATTTTAAATTTTTATGAATTTTTTAAAAATATCTGCTGGTAATTAGTCCAGTCAACATTTAAAGTTCAATGTTGCATATACCATTTTTAAGTAGTTTCTAGGCTTTTTTAAATGCTTTTTTTATTCAAGTGGTTTTACAAGCAAGGTCTGCAAGTAAATTAGAGCTGAAAAGTTTTTCAGCTTTTAAGGAGAATTAATCTGTTTAATTTAATTTGTTTAAATAGAGTAGTTTAAATAAATATTTGTTTGTTTTTCGTTTTTTACTTATTTGTTTTCGGATTCTTAAGAACTAGGCAACTTAGAGAAGCAAGATTTGTTCTTTTTTTAGTACAATTAGAAAGAGCTGAAGTGCTTTTTAGTCACTTCAAATCAATTGTTTGTTTATTTTTTAAATAGAAGGATTAATAATAATACAAATTTTTAGACAGTTGAACTGTTACTGATTTGAGTAAGTTTAATACTTTGTTTTATTTTTTATTGAATTTATTTTATATTAGATATATTTTATGTATTTAACATGGAAAGCTGATTGTAATTTGTTTGACAGGTAAGTTTATATACATAAATGTGCCTATATTTCAGTATATTTTATATTTCTCTATCTATATGAATATTATCTCAAATAAAAAATAAAAATAAAAATTTGAATATATATATATATATATATATACATACATACATATATTACTTTAGACTGATATTGCTTTTTTTTTATAAAAGGTTCTGCATTTATTATTTTTGTGCATCAAGATTGTGCCTGAAGGTAAAAATAACTTTGTGCATTGTAGTCTAAATTCTTTGTTAAATTAAAAATAATGTAAAAAAATTTTGTTTTATATTTTTAATGAACAACTTTTTTATATAAACTTATAAAAATATATGAATATCAATAAATCTTAATTTAAAATATAGTCTTTGATTAGAAAAGATCACAATTTGTAAAATTATTTTACGTTCATTTATTCATTTGTAACAGTAGTATAATCACTGATAATGTGTCTAATGATAACAGATGTATAATATTAGGCTCGAAGATGTTTTTAGTGTAAATAGTAATAGGTGACTTGAAAAAAATTGTTGTCAAATGAAAGAGATAGATTTAGGCCTGATAAAATTAATTGTTGTTGAAAATGTAAGAAATTCTGCTCGATGAACAGAAAACTTACTTGCCAGAATTCATTGTCAAGTGGTGTTGATGTCTATTAATTTGATTTTACATTAGACACTTGAATAAAGCAAGGTATGAATTTTACTATTTATAGTAACAATTAATAACAGTTTCAATTTTAAATGATTTTAATTTTTTTTTTTATTATTTTTTTTTTCCAAACATAATTTTGTTCTTTTTTTTTTAGTTGCCTTTGTCATCACTTGATTATTTTGCTTACTGTTGAAACATGGTTTTAATTTTGTAAATTTAATATGATGTGAAATTTACTTTATTAATCATTACTCAATAGTTAGAGAGAAGCTGAATCTTAATTAAGCAATGCTGGAAATTAACTTTTAATTCAGGTAAAAAATAGTTTTGTTTATTGGTAGCATAAAATCAGTTACTGTTTTTTATTGCATATCTTTTTTACTTTTTTTAACATGCTGCTTTTGAAACACTTCCTCTCTCTCTTAAATGAGACTTAAATGACAGTAAGTACAGGGAGAATTGATAAAACTCGTGTAATTACTGAGCTCTTGCGCGTTTTTCAATACTTCAATTGATAATGACCATTTATAAAATATATTTTACGAGTTGCTACTTAAAGATATAATTCTTTAAATTGTTCAACTATAGTTGTCCCTTGGTTGTTCAAATATTGTAATAAAGAAAATCTTTTTAGTTTCAAGTATTTTACTTTAGGGATCGTCCATATATTACATAATGCTAAATTAAACTTATAGACAAAAGACATATCTCAAAAATCGTGTTTCTCTCATAGCCAACTATATGTTACATGTTCAAAAACTAGAGCATTTAATAGTTTGCTTTTCAAAATTGTTAAACATCCTATCAAGGTGAAAAGTGAACACAAATAGTGTTATACTTTCTATTGTTCTTAATTAATTATCTTTAAATTTTTATTTCGAAAATTTACTGTTAAAATTTGTGTGCATGTGTAACTTTATTTATTATTATTATTATTTTTTCCATAGTTTTTGATAAATATATCTGTCATTTAATATAAAATGTGTTTTTATGTCTTATATAAAGTCATATTTGTTTATAGCTGTATATATGTTTATATCGAGTTGTTTCTATGTTTTCAAAGTGGTGTGACTTGGTATTATGTTGAGCAAGTTTGATAACCTTGCCAGCCAAGCAGTGTACTTATAGCAGAGGTGTGACTTGGCAGCATTTAATGCTTTAGAGCTAGGTTGTGTTGTCTAGCCTTTTTAAATTATTCTGAAAACACATAATAATGTCTGTTAATGTTTAGCGTAATGTGTTTGAAAGAGTATGCAACCTTAATCTTTAAATGTAGCGTGCTTTAATGTCCTAAATTTGAAATAATTGAATAACTAATATTGAATATAAAAACAAAAATACTTTAATTAAAGTTTAATAAAAAGATAAATATAACTCTAAAATAATTTTTTAATTTTGCCCTTCATATTTTAATTTAGTTAGTTATTTTCACTGGATTTTATTGCTATGTGTTGTTGTTGTAATGTTATTGTTGTGATGTTTTGTGTTGATAGACAGCTTGGCTTACCTTCCCGTTGGCGTCTATTGTTAAAAATGAATCATAGGTAGTTTCATTATTGGAATTTACTGCTTTCATTTATTTACTAAAAACGAAGACAACATTTTGCTAAAAGTGCAATTTAAATCTTAGTTTGATTTTTTTTTTGTTAATCCTTTTGTAGTTCAAAACAGATTTTATAGTTACATTTTTGATAAAAGTTTATATTAACTGCAATTAAAGTAACTATAAATAGGTAAATCGATTTTCAATTTTTATGAAATCGGTTTACCAATAGTTACTTATTTTGAATTTTTTTTTTGTAATTATGATGTAATTCCACTACTTTTTATTTTAAATTTATGACACATTAATAAGATTTATAAAAAAAACCTGATTTCCTTTTATTGTAAGTTTTTGTTAGTTAAAAAGATATAAATATATGCAATTAGTTCAGTTTTTTTTTTTTAATTTTATGCCTAATAATTTGTTGTACGTATCTTAGAGGATCTTTGTAAACGGGGGGTCATAACTAAAAACTTTTAAAAACAGGGAGAATACTGTTTTTTTGCGCATTTGTCAAATATTGATTTACTTATGTTTTATTTACATATTTAACTAATTAGTTAGCTTAGTCTGCGTTTGCAACACTTTTGAGGAAAGAATAATTGTTTGTAAATAAAAATGTAAATCATTGTTTTACATTTTTATTATTTTAGTTAAAGAAAGACTTGATTACTCTTAATAAAAAAAACCCTACTCACGAGGCCACCATTAAAGCAAGAAGAGGGGAGGAACCTCTTTACTTGTGTTAAAATATTTAGGGAATTAAATTTTGAGTAACAAAAGGAATTTTTAGTAAATGATTGCAAATGACCGTAAAAATTAATGAAATAAACAGGGCAAACAAATAATATAGAAATATATGACTAAAAATTAATGAATTAAACAGGGCAAACAAATAATATAGAAATGGTCTATGTTGAACAGACTTAACATGACACAGGTCCGGTCATAGTAGGTATTACTAGTGACTTTCCCATGGACTGAATTATATAGTTTCTACGAGAGATCAGTAGCGAATTATTAAAAAGACGTAGAGAACTTAAGCTGAAAAGGAAGTAAGTAGTATATATACGGCCAGCCAACTTCAAACCTTAGCTGACTTCGAACCTACATTTAATTTTACTTAATGACATTTATTTGGATTTATGGACGTTTTAAAAAATTTTTACTAATCTATGGGCTATGTAAAACAACAATGACATTAATTTTAGTTCAGCTAGTGGCATGTACGCACTCAAAATTTAAAATATTTATTGAATCGGAATCAAATTTTGTTATTTATGTGCCCCAAGAAGTCCTAACGGTCTTGTCACAGAGCACCGCGGAAATGGATTTAACCAGGAAGTTCACGCGCTCTTCCTTACTGTGACACGAAATATATTAAAGGCTCATTTCAAACCCAGATCCATGGCTTATAAAGGAAGCTCTCTAACCACTAATATATAAATATACCTGGTTTATTTGCACCATGAATTTAGTATTATTAACCAGGTTGCCAAAATCGGAAACTTTGTTCCATTTAAGTTAAGGGATAAAAAGCGCCTACTTGGTACCTTATTAAAATTTTAAGGCTTGCAACAAAGATTTTTTTAAAAGATGTTAGCAAATAATTTAAAAGTTTTGAAAATTATAAGCTACTTTCCATATTAAAAAAAAAAAAAAATTATGGGATACGATAAAAAGTTGAATTGTCTTATTAGTAACATAATGTTACCAAATAGAAATAGTTAATCTACTTTATCAAATTAAACAATGCATTGGCAAAAATAATGTCGCAATTAAATACGCAAATAATATAAACTTATTTCAAACAATTGTAGGCTAGACTAGGGTAATTCTATCCCCGGGGAAATTCCACCCTCTAAAAAGATATGGAGCAATACAAATAAACTAAAAAAACTTGAACCACTTTTAGTTCATGTTTTTGATTGCCAACTTTCTGTTTCTCACAAAGTATATGCTTCCTGTATCCATACTGATTTAGAAATTTGTTTATGAAACTTTTTTTGGAAATCCAAAATCATCTTCAATCTAAGTACCATATATGTACTTTAAAATACATTTTAAAATATATTTTTATTGATCATCATACTTTTATTAATCATCATTTATTTTTTGGATGTGTTTAATGTGTACAGAGATGATAAAAATTTTAATTTCAAAATTTGAACCTTTGCTTGTAAATATCCTTAGGCAACATGTTAATTTAGTAGTATTAATATCTGTATATGGTATTAGATATATATAATTATTCATAATTTCAACCAAATAAGACAATTTTAGTCATGGGTCAAATCTCACACCTTTTCATAAAAAACTAGGGAAGCGGCAAATGGAGACGAGAGGAAAGGCCATAAAAAGACAGTGTGGTGAAAGCCTCACTTCAGATAAATGCATTGCTAGGCTCACTGAAGAAAATTAGGCTAAAACCAAACTGAAAATTGTCTTCATTTCAAGTAAAGGGAAGGGAAAACACATGAAAAAAACAACAATAAGTGATGCCGCAGACAAACCAATTTTATGCACAATGTATGGGGTAAATGTGGATGACCCTAAAGTTTGCGATCTGAATGTTATGTATGACCTTCCAGCTAACACAAAACGTTTAAGTACGTTTGAATTTTTTATAAAAACGTGTAGAAATTACCCCTTTTTTGTTTTATATAAAAATATTAAAATGTTTTTTTGTTAAAATTTTATATCAACAGTTTGCTTAAATATGTAAATAAAAGGAATTCTTTTACTATTCTCTTGTTTTTTATTTTATATAGTGGTTTTTAAGGATTTTTTAGAAGTAGTGGATGGATCCAGTATACCCTACCAAGCAACTTTGTTTGATATTATTTTATCCCTTTTGTATTACACTATATGTAACATCTAAAAAAACAAAAATAAAATTTTTTAATTTAATTTGATTCGCTTACAAGTTAAAAACCTATTTTTAATTGAATATGGTTTGGGACTTTTATTATTACTTGATGTTAGAGCAAATTAAAGTAAATGCAAATTTTATACTTTAATATTTAATTTAATATTACATTACTTCCATGTGATTGTGCCCATCAAGACATCAGGGTTGCATACTTCAAAAAAAGCTTTTGAAAAATTGCATTAATTGCAAAATAATTAACCCTTAAGCCTAAGATGAGGGTCAGTTTTATCTGTCCTTTATATGGATGGCTGATCTGCTTTGAACAAAACATCTTTTGTATCACAAAAAAAAAAAAAAAAAATTAAAAACATAAATTAAAACATATTAAAATATAATTAAAACATACTTTTAATAAAATATAAAGCTATATAAAATTATATCTTTGTACAGACTTACATATAAATCAAAACTTACATATAAAAAAAAATATATATATATATACATATAGGGGCGATTGATCTTCCCTATATTTAAATATATGCATTCAAATTATAGCTTATTTAATAATGTATGTTGTTCTCCTTTCAAATTAAAATTTGTAAAAATAAAACTTTTAAAGCACATCATTGGTTACTAGTTTGAGCTTAAAAGCTATAAAAAAAATTGTAAACTAAATGTTTTACATATCTATCTGAACTCATAACTTCAAAACAAAGTAGAAGATCAACAGATAGTAAGTTTGTTTGGTTTAAAATCTGAACCTCGCTTGACATAAAGTATTGGATCATGTCCGCAACTCGTATTTGGAACAGCAATCTATATTAAACAAAAAGTTGACCATTTCAGGTGCTTGCTTGACTGAACTTTAAATGATCTTAAATTACTTTATCACAATTGCTATTGGTGTTGAACTAAATTTCCATTTCCAAATTCATATACTTGTTTATAGTAAATGAACAACAACAGAACATAAATCTATACATACACTATTTTGCAAACTTTTTATTCTAAGCTTCGTTAAAAGTAGATTTGTTAACTTAACTTGCTATAAAACTGTATACTTTTTATAAACTTTTTTCCTGCCAATTTAGATAGGGAACATTGTAAAAATTGATCAAACCATGTTACGTAAAAAGATACACAAAAATATTATCGAAAACATGATGCATATTTTTCTTTAATTTGAAAATCTTTAGTTTTCTTTTCTTGCACACAAAAACTTTAATACTTTTTGAAAAAAAATGTTTTTTAAAAATACACCAGAATTCAATATGGTACTTTCACTTGTATATACCTTGTGTATAATAGGTTGATTTTTAAATTGGCTAAAATATAAACCATCACCATAGCTTTAGAGATAGCAATTACAATTGTATAAATCTGAATAATATAATGATATTATGATTTTATTATTTATGATATTATAGGTAATTTTATTGTTATTATTTTTATTATTATTACTGTCATTATAAAATAAATGTTGCTCCTATTGCTTTTATTTGTTGTTGTTGTTTGCATGAAGTTTCTTATCATAGTAGAAGCACTAAGATTAAAAAATAAAGATAAAACTCAAGAATGTGCTTGTTATAACTTTACTAGACATTTCATGCATGTTACACTCAAAATTTTGGTTTTAGAAATAATTCCATCCTCACAAAATGACTAATAAACAAACCAACTACAGTAAACATGTTATGATTTAGTTTTCTTTATTATCACAATCGCGGTTCACTTTGATATTATGATCACAAATAATATTCTAATATCATGATTTAAATATAAATTGTATAGAAACATTTGTATTATAGTATAAAATCATGTTTCACAAATTTTGTATTGAGTTACTATTTGATAAAAACATTTTACCACGCATGACCAATAATTAAATATTCACATAAAACCATTGCATAAAACAAATAATTTAACAATGCTTTTTGCATCTTAAATACTTAATTATTCGCCAAAAAATAAACATTACGTCACCTAACTTTACGCTATGGAATCATGTTTCTACCGCACAGAAAGATAAACAAAACGTTATTTAACATTAACTTCTTTAAGAGTTTGAACTGAAGTCTGACTTTAAATAGCTTTTGAAAATTTTTTATAAAAATTATTTTTCTAATCTGTTAAGAAAAGGTTATTTAGTTTTAAAAATATATTTTACATAGCTGAAGTAGTTATAAATAAGGTAATATATACGTATATATTTAATATATACGTATATATTACCTTATTTATAACTACTTCAGCTATGTAAAATATTTTTTAAAAACTAAATAATCTTTTCTTAAAAGATTAGAAAAATAATTTTTATTAATAATAATAATATATATATATCTATATATATATATATATATATATATATATATATATATATATATATATATATATATATATATATATATATATATATATATATATATATATCGCCGTGGATAGAGTACCGAAAGTCGGTACTATAAGAAAATTTTCTTATAGTACCGGAAGCGCGTCTATTGGTTGTTAAAGTCACGTGTAAAAACAAGTTCCGATTTTAGATAAAAACTAAATGAAATTTCAGTTAACAAATTTCAGTACAAGGATAATTTAGGATAACTAATTCTAGTTTAATAATTTGTTATAGCTTAAACATAGAAATTTGAAATTAAAAATTTAAAATTGTAAACAATGAAGAAATATGCGATTAATTATCAAAATCTGTGTTCAATCTGTAATAAGAAGTCATTAAACATTAATTGGAGGATGTACCTACAAACCATCTACCACCTCAACAAAAGATGTTTCTGTTGAGTTAAATATAAAGTGTTTGTAATCTTTTCCAAAAAATCCAAAAATGTAAGTTGTAATTATTGGTGATTTTAATCATCATGACATTAATTAGAGTAAGACTTGAAGGGTCTGGTGAACTATAGTACTGTTATATTCAAATATTTGATTGATCAATATATATAATCGATTGGTTATATATATTAATAGCTATCTCATACAAAATATAATTGAGAAAAAGTTTTCAAAATCTATTTATAATATCAAAAATTAAACCACCACACTTGGTCCAATTTTTTGTATATGGTAACCATTTAATTTTTAAGTAAACTTTAGAACTTTAATTCAATAACAGAAACAAAATTTATTTTGACAATCCAAAACAAACAAGTTGTAGTGTAGAAAAACAAGGTCTTTCTCAATTTGCCAAAATCAATTAAAACCCAATCAAAAGCAGATGTTTTTGGCATTCAGGAAATGCTGGCTTACAAATATTTTAAAAACCCAAATAAGGTTAAAAAAGCATATTTTTTTATTATTTTCAGCCTCAAATAAACAAAATTCCATTAAAAAAATATATTCATATACTTAATTATGATATTTTCATCATCTTTGTAGAGGAAAAAATAGAATAAACGCTTTGTTAAAGTGATATGTACAATATAAAATGGATTATTAACGTGGGTGAAATATAAAAGCATCGGAAATATTTTACTGTAGTTGAGAACTTTTAGAGCTTTTGATATTTAGGTTGTAGGACTTTTTTTTTTTTTCTATAGAAACATAAAATAAAAGTGTTTATCTTACTTTAATTAGTATAGTTATTAGTCCAACATATCGTTATTATTTTAGCCTGATTTAAAGATATTTTACTGTTATATTAATGTTTAATTTTTTTCCAAATTTACGCATATCAATATTTATTACTTTATCACAATTGCTATTGGTGTTGAACTAAATTTCCATTTCCAAATTCATATACTTGTTTATAGTAAATGAACAACAACAGAACATAAATCTATACATACACTATTTTGCAAACTTTTTATTCTAAGCTTCGTTAAAAGTAGATTTGTTAACTTAACTTGCTATAAAACTGTATACTTTTTATAAACTTTTTTCCTGCCAATTTAGATAGGGAACATTGTAAAAATTGATCAAACCATGTTACGTAAAAAGATACACAAAAATATTATCGAAAACATGATGCATATTTTTCTTTAATTTGAAAATCTTTAGTTTTCTTTTCTTGCACACAAAAACTTTAATACTTTTTGAAAAAAAATGTTTTTTAAAAATACACCAGAATTCAATATGGTATTTTCACTTGTATATACCTTGTGTATAATAGGTTGATTTTTAAATTGGCTAAAATATAAACCATCACCATAGCTTTAGAGATAGCAATTACAATTGTATAAATCTGAATAATATAATGATATTATGATTTTATTATTTATGATATTATAGGTAATTTTATTGTTATTATTTTTATTATTATTACTGTCATTATAAAATAAATGTTGCTCCTATTGCTTTTATTTGTTGTTGTTGTTTGCATGAAGTTTCTTATCATAGTAGAAGCACTAAGATTAAAAAATAAAGATAAAACTCAAGAATGTGCTTGTTATAACTTTACTAGACATTTCATGCATGTTACACTCAAAATTTTGGTTTTAGAAATAATTCCATCCTCACAAAATGACTAATAAACAAACCAACTACAGTAAACATGTTATGATTTAGTTTTCTTTATTATCACAATCGCGGTTCACTTTGATATTATGATCACAAATAATATTCTAATATCATGATTTAAATATAAATTGTATAGAAACATTTGTATTATAGTATAAAATCATGTTTCACAAATTTTGTATTGAGTTACTATTTGATAAAAACATTTTACCACGCATGACCAATAATTAAATATTCACATAAAACCATTGCATAAAACAAATAATTTAACAATGCTTTTTGCATCTTAAATACTTAATTATTCGCCAAAAAATAAACATTACGTCACCTAACTTTACGCTATGGAATCATGTTTCTACCGCACAGAAAGATAAACAAAACGTTATTTAACATTAACTTCTTTAAGAGTTTGAACTGAAGTCTGACTTTAAATAGCTTTTGAAAATTTTTTATAAAAATTATTTTTCTAATCTGTTAAGAAAAGGTTATTTAGTTTTAAAAATATATTTTACATAGCTGAAGTAGTTATAAATAAGGTAATATATACGTATATATTTAATATATACGTATATATTACCTTATTTATAACTACTTCAGCTATGTAAAATATTTTTTAAAAACTAAATAATCTTTTCTTAAAAGATTAGAAAAATAATTTTTATTAATAATAATAATATATATATATCTATATATATATATATATATATATATATATATATATATATATATATATATATATATATATATATATATATATATATATATATATATATATATATCGCCGTGGATAGAGTACCGAAAGTCGGTACTATAAGAAAATTTTCTTATAGTACCGGAAGCGCGTCTATTGGTTGTTAAAGTCACGTGTAAAAACAAGTTCCGATTTTAGATAAAAACTAAATGAAATTTCAGTTAACAAATTTCAGTACAAGGATAATTTAGGATAACTAATTCTAGTTTAATAATTTGTTATAGCTTAAACATAGAAATTTGAAATTAAAAATTTAAAATTGTAAACAATGAAGAAATATGCGATTAATTATCAAAATCTGTGTTCAATCTGTAATAAGAAGTCATCAAACATTAATTGGAGGATGTACCTACAAACCATCTACCACCTCAACAAAAGATGTTTCTGTTGAGTTAAATATAAAGTGTTTGTAATCTTTTCCAAAAAATCCAAAAATGTAAGTTGTAATTATTGGTGATTTTAATCATCATGACATTAATTAGAGTAAGACTTGAAGGGTCTGGTGAACTATAGTACTGTTATATTCAAATATTTGATTGATCAATATATATAATCGATTGGTTATATATATTAATAGCTATCTCATACAAAATATAATTGAGAAAAAGTTTTCAAAATCTATTTATAATATCAAAAATTAAACCACCACACTTGGTCCAATTTTTTGTATATGGTAACCATTTAATTTTTAAGTAAACTTTAGAACTTTAATTCAATAACAGAAACAAAATTTATTTTGACAATCCAAAACAAACAAGTTGTAGTGTAGAAAAACAAGGTCTTTCTCAATTTGCCAAAATCAATTAAAACCCAATCAAAAGCAGATGTTTTTGGCATTCAGGAAATGCTGGCTTACAAATATTTTAAAAACCCAAATAAGGTTAAAAAAGCATATTTTTTTATTATTTTCAGCCTCAAATAAACAAAATTCCATTAAAAAAATATATTCATATACTTAATTATGATATTTTCATCATCTTTGTAGAGGAAAAAATAGAATAAACGCTTTGTTAAAGTGATATGTACAATATAAAATGGATTATTAACGTGGGTGAAATATAAAAGCATCGGAAATATTTTACTGTAGTTGAGAACTTTTAGAGCTTTTGATATTTAGGTTGTAGGACTTTTTTTTTTTTTCTATAGAAACATAAAATAAAAGTGTTTATCTTACTTTAATTAGTATAGTTATTAGTCCAACATATCGTTATTATTTTAGCCTGATTTAAAGATATTTTACTGTTATATTAATGTTTAATTTTTTTCCAAATTTACGCATATCAATATTTTGTTATGTATATATGTTTTTAAGTTCTATGTTTGCTATTTTTTATGTTCTACAAAAACTAGTATTGATTTTTTTATATTTTTCTTAAAAGAATTATTTGTTTTTTGCAATTTGGAAATTATTTCTTTATTAAATTATTATTTTTTTTTTAGTTCATTCATGAGTTTCTGCTCTACCTCATTTTTTATGTTTAATTTGACTACTGTTGAAATATGGTTTCAATTTAATAAATTTTTATGAATTGAAATTTACTTTATTAATCATTAGCCAACAGTGTAGGTTCAATGTTTTCCCATTACATGGTTATGGTTATGATGCTATTGGGAACCTGGGGATACAGAGTTTGAAATATTAAAAAACTTTAAGATTTACGTAAAATTATAATTTTTTAATATTTAATTTGAAAAAGTAACAAATTCTTACATAATATATTCCACATAATTGGTTTTTATGTATTTATATAAATTAGTGACTCTCTTAAATCAAATGTTAATAATTAAATCAAATGCTAAAAATGTTATTAAAAATAATAAATAGATAGAACGCAATTAAAAATATACATAATAATTATAGCTATCAAAAGTTATAAATCTCGAAAAAATTTTAAATTATATTATGGAATGCAAAGTCCTATGGTTTACCTTCTCGTGGTGCATTTCGTTAAATAAGTTGGATAGGTTTGATGCCTTTCTAGTTTATGAACAAAAAACCAAGGCAATTTTAGCTTATAAAAGATATTATTGCTAGTCTAGCAGTATGTCATTGGGGCTTCGAGGTTACCCACCTGGGTTCGATACCTGGCTGGATCAAAGTGAGTTCATGGAGCACTTTCCATCCATCTGGGGTAAAATACCCTTGTAGCGACAAAAGAGCTCCTCCAGCACTTTCATCAAGAATAGCAGATGAGATATGATTGACTCTTTTTTCAATACAATTACTTTCAATGAGAATTCCAGAAAGAGCTTTATGGACATCATCTGGTTTTAAAAACCAACCCAGCATCACTAAATACAAAGTTTTAATATTTGGTTAGTTAAAAATGATTAATTAACAAGTACATTATATTATAGAAATACTAATAAAAAAAACATCTGCATCTTTTATACATACTAGCATGTCTTTTTGATGGATGTAATTTCAAAAAAGGTACTCTTTTTTCATACAAATTAGGTTGTCGCTTTTTTGACAAACCAATAGTGGTCAGAGTAGAACCTTTAGGTCGTCCACATCGAGAAACATATTTCGGCACCCGAATCCTGTTCAGGTGAGACTCTACAAGAAATTTATGGTTTTTAAAGTGTGAAAATATTAAATTTGTTGATTTATTTGTATTTTAATAAAGATATATTTAATAGGAGAATCAATTTAAACTTGCACCTGCATAATTCTTCACAGATGTTAACTCTTCATGTTGAGTTTTTTCAGAAATAATAGCTTCCTCTAATAAAATGCTGTCGTTATCAATTGCATACTCTGTATTTAATTGTGAAGCATTTTTTTTAGTGCTTAAAACATTTTTATTACTGACTACTAACGGTGCTACTGAAGTGTTTACACCATTAACATACACATCCCAATGAATTTATTGGAGATTCTGTAACTATAGTTAATGCACTAGGTAATGTACTTTCTGTTTTTGAAGAACAAATGTCCACATCAACAAGTTCATTAACTAACATGACCTTTCCATCAGTCCAACCTTTTTTTAGAGCTTGTAAAAGACTGAGACATTGTTCAAAAGTCTGTCCAGTGGATTCAGAAACAAGGGTAGCAAGAAATGATGTTTCCTGTAGAGCAAGTTTAAACTTCTCATGCTGAGAAAGGAGTTTTTTTTTTGGAGCTACATGAAACTCTACAGATCTCAACTCATCAGCCATTATAGGACTATTAAAAGCTCGTTGATGCTGCCGATAGTACTTTAATGTCCAGCGTTCAGCACATAAGTCATTATCAAATAAATTTATTCTAAGGAATTGGCGAGCAGCAAAAATATGTCTACAAGGTAAGTGCATTGACTTTCTAAACATACATGAACAAAAATTCCATGTCACTGTATGCAGACCTTCAGTGGTGTTTACCATAAAGTATTCATTTTCTCTTTGTAACAAATTAATGTCTCCACGCAAGCTCATTTGCTTTAAAACATGTTGAGCTGCATACAATGTTAGAACTTTCTTATATGCTGCCTCTGCTGAGTTGGGATCAAACATGTCAACCAGAACTTTTTGCATTTGAAAAATAGTCTTATGGTCTCTCTCATTACGCATTGATGCTAGAACAACATAAAATTTATCCAGGAAATTTTCTAAGGAACTGTTGCAGTCAATCACTTCTTTTAATTTGCCATTGAAATTTTCAAGGCGGTTGTTGGTGCTGTTCATGAAATTTCCACAAGCAAAATTTAAACCAAGAACCCAATCAACACGAATATTATGCCAGTTCTTGTTAAAATAATCTACAACAGCAGTTGGAGAAGATGAAATAAATAATCTATATAGTTCATCATAAACTTCTTCTGATGTAGCGTAAGCCAATTTTTGAATAAGTTCTAAAGATGAAGTCCGTTCACCGCTTGTTATCCCAAGTTTGGAAGTTGTAATCTCACGATTGAAAGTTCTGTAAACAAAAGTGTGATGTTGGCTTAACAAAACAATTAAAAAAGAAAGTTTATAAGATTTTATATAATCTATATTTACAGATAAAAATTAACAATCATGTTAAAAATCAGAAGGATTCATTATCCATTAATCTAGCGCTAGTCACTTCTGGGTAATTAATATTACCTCATGGTGTGAAATAAGCAGAGTAATAGAGAAACCCCAGGAAAAGCACTACGTAAAATCTCTCTTTCTGTTAAGTCTTTGTCTGTCATGAAGACATTTGTCTTTAGCCAAGCAATATTGAAACTCTTGAATCTTTCAACAAACCAACTTTAAAACAAATAATAAAAAAATCATAAAGAGAGAAATACATACACACACACACACACACACACAGACACACACACATATATATATATATATATATATATATATATATATATATATATATATATATATATATATATATATATATGTGTGTGTATATATATATATATATATATATATATATATATATATATATATATATATATATATATATTATATATATATATTTTTTTTTTTTTTTAACATCTTCACTTCCAACAAGGCTGCAAGCAACCACTATAAGAGTTGGAAGTTACTGGAAGAGAAAAGACTAAATCTGTAGAGCAAGATAACGATTGACTGATGACTTAAAAGATTGCAAATTATATGAAACAGGAAAGCAAGATGAAGGAAGCGAATTCCAAAGAACTGATGTTCGAGGAAAAAAACTAGAAGAATAAGAGTTTTTGAAGCACTTAGGAACAGTCACAGAAAAAGGATGAGACTTAATTGAATGGCGAGTAACACGAGAATGAATTTTAGTAGATGGCACAAGGGACGCTAGCTCTTTAGAGCAGTGCCTATTATAGTATTTGTAGAAAAGAGAAAGAGAAGCAACATTACGACGATGTGACAAAGGTTGGAGATTGGCTGCCAGAGCAGGTCCAACTATGTTTACAATTCGTTTTTGCACCTTGTCTAAAAGAGAAAGAGCATCATTAGAAGATCCGCCCCAGATGTGGCAACAGTATTCCATACAGGGACGGATTTGAGATTTATAGAGATAGAGAATAGAATCTGGAGTAAGAAAGTGTCGAGCTCGATAAAGAGATGCAACCTTAGCAGATGCTAATTTTGCAATGGATTTGATATACGGTTTAAAAGAAAGATCAGAAGTAAGAGTTAATCCTAGAAGATGAATGGTAGATGACTCATCTAGTACATTACCATTCATAAATATAGGAAGATCTAAATTATTACGATAACGATTGGCCGAATAAAATTGAGTTTTATCTGAATTAAAGTTCACCAGCCACTGTGAGCCCCATGCTGTAGCAGAAGTGAGATCCTTTTCAAGCTCAGATACCCCCTCCAAGCAATCAGAGAGTGTAGGCTTCTTATCATGACAAGAGTAAATGGTAGTGTCGTCAGCGAATAATGCCACCTTAGATGTGAGAATATCTGGAAGATCGTTAATGTAAATTAAAAAGAGTATAGGGCCAAGGATTGAACCTTGAGGAACCCCTGAAGTTACAGGATGTGAAGAAGAGTGTTGTCCATCGAGGACAACTTTTATACTACGATTGGAAAGAAAGGACTCAATAATCTTAAAGACGTTACCAGCTACACCATAAGAAGAAAGCTTATGGAGAAGACCAGCATGCCAAACTTTATCAAAAGCTTTAGAAATGTCAAGTGCGATAGCCTTAACCTCTCCACCTCTATCTAATGCACGGTAAAACCTATCGGTTATTACTGTTAGCACATCAGCTGTAGAACGAGAAGACCGAAATCCATATTGATGATCAGAAAGTAAGTTATTTGATTCAAGATGAGAGATTAAGTGTTTGTTGATTAAAGATTCAAAAACCTTGCTTATGACAGGAAGAAGACTAATGGGACGGTAGTTAGATGAATCAGATCGCTCTCCGGATATATATATATATATATATATATATATATATATATATATATATATATATATATATATATATATATATATATATATATATATATATATATATATATATATATATATACAGTATATATATATATATATACCGGATATATATATATATATATATATATATATATATATATATATATATATATATATATATATATATATATATATATATATATATATATATACAGTGCTCAAAGTGGAAAAAAAACATAAAAAGATAAGATGATCTTTTAACAACTTCAGATAAGGTGGTCTTTTAACAACTTCAAAATATTGTTCTGACTAGTCATTATTGTGGCGGTTTATAAATGTAACATATACATTTTTCAAATGCCATTTAAGAATATAAAATGTCAGTATGATTACTTTAATATTTGTTTTACCTGTTATTATGCATATACATCAAAGGCAGTCTCAGCAAAGAAACTATACCTAAGAGACGCAGCATCTTCATGCGTGAGCAAACCTACAGCAGCTATTTCACTTTCACCTATACAAAAAAGTGAATGTAAATTAGGCATAACTAAATATGATGTTCACGGTTATTAACTAATTATATACATCAAAACTTTGATTAATAAATAATTGAAAACAACCAGCTCCATCTTCGCATAGCAGAATATAAACAGGCAGTCGAATTTCTAACAATTTATATGTCGCATCCATGCATAAAAACTCAGGATATGCGTTGTAGACACTGTGCATAAAAAAATCTTGAAAAAAAAGCCCTTGCAAATTATTGTCTGCATCTGTCAAAACTTCAACATTAGCATCTAAAATACATTTTATATTATATACTGATAAGAAAATAAACTATAATTATACAAATAAATTCAATATATATGTATGAATACATAGAGGAATGAGAAATATTTTAATAATTTTCTTCTTTTTAGATCATCACTGCTTTTCTGGTCTTTTAGAATCACACTACACATCCATCTAATCTTCATACTTTCTGTCTTTTCTAAACGCTGAACATCATCAACATTTATTGCCCATGTTTCACTGCCATACATCATAACATTAGAAAGTCACTAGCCATTCTTCAATACCTAAACACCTTAAAACCCACCACACCACCTTAATTAGAACACTGTCAAAAGCTAGGTCAATAAATGCAATCCACAGATCTTTTTTCCTTTCCAAAAATCTTTTTTAAACTGGCCTTACAATAAAAACGACATCTGTCATTCCTTTTCCTGGCCTCAAACCAACTGAATGTTATTGATCAATACACTGCTCATTATTTTGCTTTCAATAATTTTTTCTAAAATCATCATAACCTGGTCTAGCAATTTAATTCCTCTATAAGAACCACATTCTAATGCGTCTCCGCCTTCCTTATGAATCTTTACCATCCAATGCTTCTTCTAATTATTTGGGATTTTACCTTCATATACAATCGAATTGTAAAGATCAGACACCCAATGAAAACCTACATCACCTAAAGCTTTCAACACCTCTGCCAATACACCAGAAGGACCAGCAGCCTTACCTAATTGAGCCTTCTTAATAGGTAATTACTCACTAATCACTTCACTAAATAATCACTTCACTCATGTTATCTGCTCTGCTGGCTTACTAACCTTATTCACTGCAGACACAGCAGAGCCTTTTTCTATCCTAACTCTTTATTTTGCAATTTTTTAAAATGACTTATCTACCTTGCTTTTACCTCAACTTCATTTATAAACTTTTTACCACCTCTTTGATACAGCCTTCTCCAATAACATCTCTATTTAAGCATCTCACATATTAGCATCTTACTTAATTATTTTTCCTCATCTAATTTAGCTTTGTATATGGCTTTTTTTGACTTGCGCTCTGCCACAGAATACAGTAGCCTATCATCTTCATTTCCAGACTTTTTCCGGATGTTATGAAATATCCTCTTTTCTTATCTAACTTTAGCCACTTTTTCATTCCACCACTTTTTCTTTCCACATACTTCATCAGCTACATCAACAAGGCATTTCTTCATGTTTTTCCACATACTTTCCACATTTCTTTTTGATCTGATTTGCTTTCTTGCTTTAATTTTCTTTTCAAAATGTTTACACATTTCATCTTCTTTAAATTTCCAAATTCTGCAATCACAAAGATCTCTTTTCTTCAAATTTTCCACCAAAATGTCACAAATAATTTATTTGTGTTCTGGAATACAAGCCTCACTTGGTATTATTCTTATGTTGCTTGTCTATTTTCTATGTTGCTTTCTGATTAAGATTTATTCCACTTGTGCCTCCAAACCATTAGACTCATAAATTATTTTATGTTAATCCTTTTTCGTAAACCATATATTACAGACTGTCAATCCTGTAGTATCAGAAAATTCCAACAACATCTCTCCTTCAGCATTTCTGATGCTAAATCCTTTTCCACCATGCCTCAAAACCATCTGAAGCCACACCAACATACCAATTTAAGTCTCAACATATTATCAACTTCTCATCTCATTCTCACCAATATTCTTCAAAATATTACCTAAAACATTACCTAAAACAAACATCCTTTTCTTCACTGTACTACCTGTTTGAGACTCGAAAAAGTGTCAGACAGGTAAACTTAAAAAAAAGAACTTTTTTTTAATTTTACAGGTATATTGCCCTTAAAAAAGACAACAAATTTAAAATGGCTTAAAATGTTTGGGAAAGCCTTTTTTTTTTTAATTCATTTATTTTTATTTTGTTTAAAGCCATATAATTCCTTCCTAGCGGTTGAAAACAGTAATTAAATTTTTAATATTTTTATTTGTATTTGAACCCTTAAAAAGACAATCTTATTATTGTTGATGTCTCCTTAAAGATTAACTCAATTGGGGAGATATTTTGCATAGTATTATCTGCCTAGTATAGGTATCTTATAATAGAAAGAAATCTGGAATTATTTAATGATTTTTTGAAATAATTAGAAAAGTCATGAAATAACCCAAATAACGCTTTTTGTAATGAGCATTAAGAAACTCTTTTTCTAAAACTATTTTATTAATATTGTATTTTTTTCTTTCCTTTATATCTTAAAGTTTATTTTGAAAGATAGTAGTAACTCATATAACTGTTCAATTTCTTTTAACACCTACTTCTTGTTTTGCAACTTTAAAAAAAGACTTAAAAATAAGAAAATTGCTGTTTTGTGTTTTTACATTACTTTATTTGTACTGTTTTAATAGTTTAAAATGTTTTAATTACAAAAAAAAAAAAATGAAACAACAATATAGCTTAAGTGTAGCTGCAAATGCAAACTCTGTATTTAAAAAGTCAAGGAATAAATCTGAAGCAACTGTAAAGCAATTTATCCGAGATAAAAGAAACAAACAGTTAAACAAAGCTGTATAATGGTGCGAAATTAATGGAAAACAAGGATATTCTGCAGGTCAGTTTAGGTTAATACAAAACAAAATTGTGATTGATAAGCAATTAGATAACCTAGTTTTACAGGAAATGAAATAAAACACGTAACGATACTAACCACTGAAGAAGAAGATATTAAGGTTGAGTATGTGCGATGTAAAAATTGAAATAAATAAGGTATGAACAGAAAAAAACTAAAAAACCTTATTATGGATGTGTAAAAAATTCAAGATCATGCTTACAAAAAGATAAAAGGAAGAATTCTATTGTATTATTCAATATAGAAACTGTAAGTTTCTGTGTCCATGTCAGTTTAAAACAAATTTACAGAAAAAAGAACATCAAAAATAAATACAGTGCTCTATCGTGTAAATTGTTTATATAATACTGTATTATAATACTGATTGTACCCGTGAAATGGCCTGCTCTAATTTAGGCAATAACAAATATGTCAATAACAAAAGTAAAAAAATGATAAATTTAAAAATAGATATATTTTAAGACAAGAAATGTAATTTATATTTTGAAATTTCAGATAAATTTTCTATGCTTAATCTATTACTTAGATGAAAAATGCACCTGCCATGTAATATTTGGTACTTAAGGAAATACTAGTCAAATGGCTCCACAAGATACTGTTCGAAGTATTTCAAACTTATTGATTTCGATAACAGAGAATGGATCACAAGATCACAAATCCATACTTACACTTTATAAATTATTTGATAAGCACGTTATTGCAAAAGACATACTTTGCCCTGTTTTACTGAGAGAAAAAAAAATACATTTGTATATATCACCTCCAGACACTACTGGGTAATGCAACTTCTTGATCAAATCAACAAATGGCTTCATAAAAATAATGAAAATACAAAAGAAAATTTGTTTTCAAAATCAAACAATTAATAGCGGCTTTTATGTAATCTTTTGCAAGTATGTGGGAGAAGTGGGCCACATCAGAGTCGATACGAAAAGCTGGAATAAAGATCATTATTAATAGTGAAAGCCTCAACATTGCATTTATGCAAATAGATAAATTCCAAAAAATTATAATGGTATTAGAGCAAGTTTTAAAAAATAAAATATGAAAAAAAAACCTTAACAACATACAACAGTGTGTTTATCAGATGCTTTATTTAATGTTACTGATATTTCATCAGTTGTAAATGGCAAAATAAGTTTCGTTATACCTATAAAACAAAAAAATAGCCAAATATATTAAAAAAAAAAAGCTTCAAACTGGAAAGAAAAATGTTTGTCACTACAAACAATGATTAGGAGCTTACTTGAAAAAACCATTAATCTTAAGTCAGCAAAAAGTAATAATATGCAAAAAGCAACTACAAGAGTAACCCAAGTCTATGGCTCCATGGAAGATCAGATGTGCTAAAGCTTGTAGAGTCTATTAACAACTTAAAGGAGAAAAAACCACAGGAGAAAGAACACAAAGAAAGAAAAAAGTTGAGAAGAAGAGAAGGAGAGAAGAAACAAAGTTGTTGTATAGATGCAAAATGCGTTTCAGACAGAAGCATTTGCAAAGCTGAAAACTTAAACAATGCCCTATGTGTCAAATTGTTATGAAATTGGTACAATTTTACCTAAATTTACAACAAAAAAAATAACTGCCGTATTTTAGAAGTTATTTAGAAAGTCTGACGATGAAAAAGACAGTATTAAAGATTCTCAATAAATTCCATTAGGCTGATAGAATAGCAGTGTTAAAAGCAGAGTTTTGCTTGTTATTTTGAAGTTTTTATTTTTGAAAAAAAAAAAAAAAAAAGTTTAAAATAAACGGTGCCCATAAAAAGACAAAAATACTACCATTTTCAAAGCACTTTTTAAGCAGTCAAAACTGTTTGTATCGAACTATTAAAAAGTAATTACTTTTCTGATAAGGACCCTATTCGTAGCTTTCCTAATAAGGACCCTATATTTAAAAAATTATCTTCTGAGACAACATAAGAACAACTTTTGAACTTCTGCACTATAACCTAACTTTTTTCTAAAGGTTATATTGGTGGTTCATATTTTGGAATATCCAAATTTTTTTTAGTTTTGATTAACAATAGTTATCAGCAATATAATTATTTTGTCTTTTTATGGGCACTATCTTTTTAAGGGCACTATACCTGTACATGAAACTTGTCAAACATGAATTTTTTCAAAATTCATTAAAAAGTAATTACAATAAATAAATGATGAACTTATATTTAAGAAATATTTATTTTTAACATTTAAAAAAAAAAAGAGTAATGGAAATTGAATTATCAAAAGTTAAATTAATACTTTACTTTACAGAAGACAAAATAACTTGATAACTTTCTTACTATATTTTTCCTTTAAAGTTGTAATAAAGGCTGTTATATCATTTCGGGTGTCACTTTTGTGTGCAGAAGCAGCAATATTTGATAAATCTCGGAGCGTTATCATTTTCCCAGTCTCATTTAACAATTCTCGTTGAAGTAATTTTTTGTTAGCTTTCAAACCTAACAAGGTTTCTGCTTTAGCAATAGCATAATCAGGTAGTCTTCTTTGATTAGGTAAGTGTTTATAGAAAATCTATTATGAAAAAACATTAATTATTTTTTATAATACATTAAAAATAGGTTGTGATGTGTAGAAGTTGGTATTTGCAGGAGATAATATTTCATAAAAAATTAATGATACAGTGAACTCTTGATATCTCAAACCTACAAGGGACCAAGAAAAATAGTTTGAGTAAGTGAATGTATGAGTTATGGAGACATTCTTTAACACAAACCTTTGTCAATAGGTAAAAAAATTTAAGTTATCAAAAGTTTTTATCTCAAAGGAAAAATAATACATTATAAATTATAAAATTTTCTGTCATTCTGTCTTAGTTTTGAATAAACGCCTTTTTAATTTTTATATAATATTTTGTTAGATAAGTATTCTCCTTAAGTTAACTATCCTTTGCTGCTAGTTATCTATTACATCTATAACTTTGCATACTTCTGCTTATTTTAATATAAAATCAATGCTGCTTAAATTTTGATTTAACAATTCTGGGATACTTGTCTTTTTATTCTCCTTTTATTTACTAACACTCGCTATCATTATTATTTTGTTATTATTATGTTTTTAGGTGATAGTAATATTATCTGAAGACATATTCAACTACTTAACTACCATTAGACTTATTATTGATAAATATTTTAGCTTCACTATTTTGATTTGATATTTATTTTTATTTCAATTATTAGTATTATTTATACTATATTAAACATCATATTATTATTACTACTATTATCTTCATAGTTGTTTAAATTGATGTTTTGTATTTGTTAAATATTTTTAGCTATGTTTATGTTAATATTGTATTTGTTAGGAATTTACTTTATATTAGTACTTGTACTATTGTAAATATTCTTGAAATGTTAACAACTAATTTCAGAATATATTTGCTTTGATTTATGCACAAAAACAGTTTATGACATATTTTGCAATTTGTAAAGGCTATTTAAACTTTAATAATATATTCTAACAAGCTATTTACAGTTTTTATGATTGTTAGTGAGGGTTCAAGGGGAACTCAAAAGTAATACGAGTTACTGAAAGTTCAAATTATCCAGGGGTCAAGATATCGGGAATTCACAGAATTTACTTATAAATTAGCAAAAATTCAAAAACATCATACTTAGTTACAAAAAACCGAAGAATATATAAGCTTGTATAGCCACATCTATAATTCAATCACACCCACAAATATCAATATATAATTCAAATCAAAAAGTTCATAAAAACTCCCAATAACAAATTTTTAATTTGATTTTTTAATAAGATTTTTCCTGTCTATATAAAAAATTGTAAAATAATGAAAAATTATAAAACATATTTTAAGTATAAATAATAATAGTTTACTTCAGATACTTCGTGATTATGTGTATTGTTCAATTTATGCAAGATTAATGCTTGTCCATCCTCCGATGCCTTAAAGTGTAGGTAGAAAGGGCAATCTTTTTTATATGTCCTACAAAAAAAATGTATTAATTAGATGCTTATTTCATAAATTAAATTAGCAAAAAAAAAAGTATTTGTATTACTAATAAAAAGTTCTATGTAACAAATTATATTTGTATTTCTAAATAAAAAAAATTATTTATTATAAAATAAATCCAGTAAACTGCCAATTACTCAAACCTTCAGGGAAGCCAAGAAATTAGTTCAAGTTAGCAAATGTTCTAGTTATCAGGATATTTCACAATTCAAACTTTTACAGATAAGTAAAAATAATTCAAGTTATCAAAAGTTTTTTTTTAATTCAATCTGAAATGGTAAGTAAAATAAAATCTTCATTGCAACTTTTCTAAATTGTAAAAATTGACATGTTAACAAACTGTTTGCTTTAAAAGTTTCAGTAATACAACAGCAAAAAGTTTTAATGCTTTTATAACAGCAACTTAGAATTGCAACATTGACCAGATCGGAAAGAGCAATAGATTTGAAGCATTTATAGCAGTTAATCAAAAGCAATCTAAAATTAACTATGCAATACTTAGCAAGCAAACTTGGATGCATTCATAGATAAAATAAAAATAATATGTGAATAAAAAATAAAAATTAAAATAGAAATAAAGAAATATAAATGAAAACAAAATAGATCATAAAATATAAAATCTCCTTATGTCTCAGTTTTGAAGTAATATCTTTTTTGATTGATATTAAGGAAATCAAAAAAGTTTAATGTAATAAAAGAATATTTATTTTTAATAAGATTTTGTTAATATTTTTCTTCTAAAGTTCAACTTATTGGGATATTATCAGCCACAGGGACAAAAAAAAAAGGTTTGACTTAGGGAATTTTCGAGTTATCAAGGGGTTTGAGTTATCAACATAGTGATTTTTATGAGAAAGTGTGAGTGAGAGTTCAACAGGAATGTTAAAACACTTTGAGTTACTAAAAGTTCAATATATCTGCAGTGTGCTGCTTTTATTAATAACCTACATAAACAAGTTTTTTTTTCTTTTTTGTTTATTTTTGAACTGTTACAGTACAAATTATATTATTTATAATAAAATATTATTAAATCTATAACTTTGTGTATATTGTTTTAATGTTTTACAATTGTTTTTATTTAAGTATACTTTATAATTCCTTGAGTATGTCACTAAACTGTTATAATATCTAGCATTATATTTATTTTGGATTTATTTGAACACTATTTTTTTATTTTTCAGTTATTAACTCTGTAACTAACAGCTTTAATATTGTATTTATTCTTAAGATTGATTCATTTTTAACATTTTGAAAAACAATTCTTACATGCATCAGATTGCACAAAAAGCTAAAGAATACATAGAGAATGCCATTACCCTGAAAACGTTTCTAAAGATATGAACACTAGCTAAGGTTATGGGAACTGAGTTCTTTCTATTTGGGAAAAAATAAAATTTTTACCAGTGGAGGAGATAGAAATCGCAACTTTTGTAGCAATATCTTACACGCCTTAGTTTCTTAAGTCATCTATAATAATCCATACTCAATCTAAGAAAGACTTAAAACAAATATTTTAATTTAAAGTAAAAAAAAAAACATAAAGAAAAAAAGAAACCATAAGAAAGAAAGAAAATGTTTAAACCTGGGGAAGTCTAACCACTTATAGTGATTAATATTATTATTTTTATTACTGCTTTTCTGTAACTTTCAGATTTTCATTTTTACTGTCTTACTTGAATTATACACTACCACTAGAATTAGTTTTGTTTATAATATTATTTTTATTACTGTTGTTGTTATTGTTATCATTTTTGTTTATTAGAATTTTAAAAGCAATGTTTTTGGATACATTGCTTACATTACCATTATTATTATCCTTATTATATATTATTAGCATTATAAGGGGTTTAATTCATATAAGTTTATAACTATTTGTAACTTGAAGGCAAGATCTTTATTCAGAAATATAAATTATTCATTGATTGAAATAGAACAAACAGTTATAACAGTTACTGTCTGAGAACAATAATACAATCTTTTAAAAAAGTAAAATAAAGTACTAACGAAGTTTGACGTTTTCCAAAACCTTTATATTTAAATTTTTGTCCACCATGAATGCAGCAGTACTTTATAAAAGAGTATTTAATTTGTGGAGCCATAATACTAGCTCTCTTTGGAATGCTTTTTCTAGCAGCATTAATTGTCTTGGCGTCTCTCATCCATAATTGCACAAAATTAGCATCTTCATATTTTTTAATATTTGCTTTTAGATCTTCAAAAGACAAGAAAACATCTTTGCAAGTAAAACCAGTTGACATTTTACAATATAAAATTATATTTTCCAATTCAAATCTTTGAAAATCGGAATTTGTTTTTACACGTGACTTTTGCAACCAATAGACGCGCTTCCGGTACTATAAGAAAATTTTCTTATAGTACCGACTTTCGGTACTCTATCCACGGCGATATATATATATATATATATATATATATATATATATATATATATATATATATATATATATATATATATATATATATATATATATATATATATATATATATATATATATATATTATTATAATATTAAATTTATGTTAATTTAAATAATAATTATTATTTAAATTATTTGTTTTTAAGATAAGTTGCGCACAAGCACATACACTTACAAATGCATATATATATATATATATATATATATATATATATATATATATATATATATATATATATATATATATATATATATATATATATATATATATATATATATATATGATATATATATATATATATATATATATATATATATATATATATATATATATATATATATATATATATATATATATATATATTTAGTAATATAATAATTTAGTAATGAAATGTAGTTAAATAATAAAAAGTTAAATTTTGAACTTTTCAACAAAATACTGCAATTTTTTTTATTTTGCCTAAAGATTTTTATAGATAAAGATAAAAATTTAGATTTATAGATAAAGATAAAAAAAGTGATCACAGAAATCTAGTGATCACAGAAAAGGCAAAATATTAGAATTGCAACTAAATAGGCAAATTTTATTCTTGACATTAAATAAATGTTATGTTATCAGTGCTCGAAATAACAGCCGATCAACGATCAATGATCGGCTATTTTTAGGGAAATTTCGAAAAATTTAAGGGAAAATAACCTGTTTTTGTGAAAAAATTACATTTGATCGGCAAGCTTTGAAAAACTATTTCGAGCGCTGTGTTATATATTATTAAATATATATCTTTTAATTTTTGTTTTAATTTATTTTTCATCTTTACTTAACTTTAGCTTATTTTTTTGTTATGGTTAAAAATTTGCCATTTGCAAAAGTAATAACACTAGCACATTTTGTACAGATTGTTTTGAAGTAGACTGAATTTGCTTCTATAATGATCTTTGTTTTAAATTCAGATTCTCTATAAGCACTTGCCTAACTCGAGAAAACTTCCAGATTATGCTATCGAGAAAGCTAAAGAGTTGATGCATTTAAAACCAAACAAAAAACTGCTACAAAAAGAGTTGATCAAATCCACAGGCAAAATTATCACTCTTAGAGATCTTTCAAACATTGCTGCTTTATCTAAGAAGGTGGAAAGCAGGAATGATATCACAACCTTTGTTACAACTTTAAAAGAAAAATATAGTAAGTAGTCTTATGAACTGATAATGCTTCTTGTTTTTTTTTTTTTTTTTTATTTAAATTTGGCGTGTTTTTAAATATTGTTTCTCCATCAGTTCCTGTTATTATTGCTCAATAAATTGTAATTTATTGATTTTATATTTGATTAGTTAAAATTTAAATTCTATTATTATATTTTATTGATTTTATTAGTTCAAATTTAAACTCTATTTTCTAAATTTTTCTGGTTTTGTTTAAAAAGCTATTAAATTGAAAATAGGGATTGTTGTTGACATATCAGTTTCAGCTTTAAGCTAAACAGTTTTAGCTTCAACTTGATGCTTAAGTTGATAAGGATTAGAATAATCAGCTTGAGAGGGAGTTTAGTAGTTACTCTTAAGCTGCTCCTCAAATGATTTTTTGCAAGTAAAAGAACATCTAATTTTAGATGATTGAATTTTAAAGATTTATTTTTAGATATAAAATTAATTAAATCAAGATGAATTGTTTACAGTTATGAAAGTTTAGTCGAATGATGCAAATAAAAATATATAATAACTATAATATATGTATATATACTAGGGGTGCATCGATCAAGCCTTACTGGAGAGCGTGTTCTGTCGCACATCTTGTTTGTTCACATTTTAAGTAATTTATTTTGACAACTTGACCACATTTTTATATATTCAGCATTTTAAGAATTTGTGGCAAAAAAAAACTATAAGAAACTACAGAGAATAAAATAAAATTTAAAAAATTTAATAAATGTTTTCAAAAAAATTGTATACCTAATCATTTTACTGTTTTCTATGTTGTTTTTTTTTTTTCAGGGCATTTTCTATTTTCCACTACCGAAATTGATACAAAATATCAAAAATTGATACATGTTTTCAAAAAAATTGTATACCTAATCATTTTACTGTTTTTTTTTTGTTGTTTTTTTTTTCAGGGCATTTTCTATTTTCCGCTACCAAAATTGATACAAGTTATTCTCTTCCAGTAACTTCCAACACTAATTAGTGGTTGTTTGCAGCCTTGTTGGAAGCGAAAATGTTAAAAAAAAAAAAAAGTCGACAAAAAAAGCAGATAAGAATATAATGAAAATAAAAACATTTTTGATATACAATTTATTTGTGACTTTCATCAGTCAGTATATTAAGAAAAAATGAATTTCGTTTGTCAGTCATTATATTTAAAAAATGAATTTCCATATTTATTATTACCATAATTTTTCATACAGAGTAATTGATATGTTCATTATTTCTAGTATTTTGTGTTAATGCTGGAAGTTGGGCAATATAAAGAAAGCAATTTCAGACAGGCATCAAATGTAGTAAATTTTTTTTTTTTTTTAATGCAATTTTTTAGTTAATTTTAGTTAAAATATACTGCCTTTTTCCTTAAATTGTATCAAATTCGGTAGTTTAAATTAACAACCACCCTAGAAAAAAGAATTCACAGTTGTATAAAATTTTTACAAAACAATTTTTTTTTTAGAATTTATTATTTTCAAATTATTAAGTTTTTCCATTTAAAATAAGTATGTTTTGTTACAATTTTGTTTCCTTTTTTTAGAATTGGTTTTATTCTAAGTAAATAAGTTTAGCTTTTTGCCACATATTGTTGAAACGCTTTATAACGCGTTAAAAGATGCGAACTGTCGTGGTCAGTGTGTCTAAAAAAATTACTTTAAATATGGAAAAAAAATGTGTGCCACTGCCGATTTTTACAGGCCGATACTGATCTATATGATATGTATCAGCTGATGCATTGGTCACTAGTTTAAATTTGTACAAATTATTTGTAAATTTCTAACTGTATACTCCGAGTTAGCACAGATCCTGATGATACCGACCTAGATAATGCCACTTATATGGGGTGATAATAATAAATTTAAAGGTACCCTGTGATGCAAATTCCAAAATCTTTTAATTTTTTCCGCGCAAAATAATTTCATTTGAATAGAATGCCAGGTAAAAAAATTTTAATTTCAAATGTCTTGGGATGCCAACTAAAAAAGCCTGCTTGATTTTTTATTTTCTATAATAAATTTAACAGATGTTTAGCTTTTACTGTGCAGTATATACATAGGTATATATTGTTTTAGCTTTTATTACCATTTAAAGGGCAACAAATATTCATAAGTTTTTTGACTTTGTTTAAATTAATTAATATAGATAGAGGTGTTATAATCAAAAAATAATTTTTAAATTTACACTGCCAGAATTATTATAGGCTGACTAAGCTTTAACTTCATCCTGAAGCTTGAAATCAGCTTTAACCTTAAGGTGATTGCTAAATATCAAATAAAAAACTTTCCTAATGAAAAATTAATACAAATTATAAGTAAAAAATTTTCAAAATTTGCTAACACAAGTTTGTTATAGTAGTTGCTACTTTTAATGTTTTTATTCAGCCATTCAAAAAATGATTCACTACTTTATTTATGTACATAAATTATTATTTTTTAATTTATTATTATAACAATTATTTTTTTATTTCCAGATGCTAATGTTGAAGTTTTATTAGATTCTGACAGCAATTTGAAAGGGATTTTTTTTCAAGACGATTTTATGCACAGTGCGTACAATTCATATCCAGAGTTCCTTTGTTTTGATGCAACATATAAACTGTTACAAATTCGTCTGTCTGTTTATATTATACTTTGTGAAGATAGTTGTGGTTAGTGTGTTTCTTTATACATTTTGTGATATAATTGATCATCATCCCTAAATTAACTTTTGTAAATAATACTGATAACAGTTAATTTAGGAATGTATCAACCAATCACAAAATGTATAAAGGAAATGAACAATTTTACATATTCAAATACAAATATTTATTTTTTATGATTTTTTTTCTTCTTTTTTAATCTAATTTACTTCTAACAAGGCTGCAAGCAACCACTATTAAGTAAGGGTTACTTTAAAACAAAGAATAGAGTTATAGAGCAAGGAAGAGGCTGAATCAAGACTTAAAAGGTTTAAGATTTTAAGAGGTTTTAAGTTTTAAGAGTCAGAGGTTGTAGATTTTAAGAGTAAGAGTTTATACATAAAAAATACATTTTAAAATAACAAAAACACATAGCATGATAACTGACTGTGTTCTTTTTTCATATTTCTACTTATTCTAAGCCTGTATAAGGTTTCCAAATATGTTTCCCAGAATCATTTAAATTTATGTTCACACAGAGAAGACTAATCGGACGATAATTGGAAGAGTTAAAATGTTGCATTGTTGCTAACTTTTTTTTTAATTAATTTTAATTTTATTAAAATAGGTGAAAGTGAAGTAGCTGTCGTTGGTTTAATTACAAATGAAGATGCGGCATCATTGAGGTTTGATGTTTTGTGTTATGCGATTTATATAAAGATAGTGTTTTTTTTTTGTCAAAATAACTATTTTTATTATGTTTTTAGTTGGTTTGTAGAAACATTTAAAAGAAACAACTGTTCCTGGTCTAAAACTAATGCCATAATTACGGACAAAGACTTAAACGAGAGAGATGTTTTACGTGCTTCTTTTCCTGATGCATCTCTTTTACTTTGCCTATTTCACACTCTTAGGTAAAATAATCTAGTAACAGCTAGTAAGTTAAATGTTAATTGTGAAAATAATTACTTCAAGGATTTTTATTTTCAGAACATTTAATCGTAAAATTTCCACTGTAAAACTTGGCATCACAAGTGGTCAACGAACGTCTTGTCTAGAACTCATTCAAAAATTAGCATATGCAAGATCAGAGACACAGTATAATGAATTTTATAACATATTTGTTTCTTTATCGCCAACTACAGTTCTTGACTATTTTAATAATAATTGGCACAACATTCGTAATGAATGGGTCTTTGGCTTAAATTATGCTTGTGCTAATTTTATGAACACCACTAACAATCGTCTCGAAAATTTTAATGGAAAACTGAAAGAAGTGGTTGATTGTAATAGTACATTAGAAAATTTTCTTGAAAATTTATATGTTTTGTTAGCCTCAATGCGAAATGAGTGAGATCACAAAACTATTTTCAAAATGCAGAAAATTTGTATAGACTTTTTTGAACCTAATTCAGCTGAATCAGAATATAAAAATATTTTGACAACATATGCATTTGAGCAAGTATTGAAACAATTTTCCTTGCATTCAGAAGTAAATCTTTTTTGTGACAATGAAAACTATATTGTTAAAAGCAGTGAAGGTATGCTTATAGTTACTTCTGATTCGTGTGGTTGTATGTTTAGAAAATCAATGGGTCTGCCGTGTCGCCATATCTTCGCAGTTCGCCAGTTGCTAGGTTTGAATCTATTTGATGCCAAGCTATGTCTAGAAAGGTGGACAACAAAGTATTATCGTCAGCATCAAAGAGTTTTTAATACTTCTTCCAAAATTAAGGAGTCTTGTGTGCAGATTAGTGTTGCTCCAAGAAAAAAACAATCCTTTCTCAGCATGAAAAGTTCAAACTTGCACTTCGTACAACTTCACTATTAGCTACATTGGTTTCAGAGCCAACTGGACCTTCTTTTGAACAGAGAATGGGTCTTCTACAAGAACTGCAGAAGGGTTAGGAGCATGGCAAAGTCATGGTGTTAAATGAACTTATTGAGACAGACTTAGGGGTATCTGATATAGTCTCAAATCAAACTTTTTCAGATGCAGGAGCACCAACTGATGTAGATTTAATTGAAATTTTGAACAAAGAGGAGGGAAATGAGATTGATTTTAGAAATGTGTCTTCAGCGCAATATGTTACTGTCAATAATTCGCAACAAAACCAAGAAGAATGTTTTGTTGTGCAGGACGAAGCAGGTTTAGTAGGTATATATAAAATTCAAAATAATTAAATGCAATTGAGAGTGATAATTATATTAAATAGAATTTATTAATTATGTAAAAATAAGATGGAGTTGTAGCATTTTGTACATTCATTTTAGATACTCAGTTAAAAAAGATTTGCTTGCCTCAAAGTGTTGTCCATTGTGGACGACCTAAAGGTGCATACAACAATAGGTCTTCCTAAAAAACGTCTTTGTCGGTCTTCTGATGTGCAGTTCCTTTTATAAAACTTGAACCGGCTAAAAGACATGCTTGTATGTTAAAAATATTATTTTAAATTTTAAGCTAATAAATAATATTAGGGGTCATTCATAAAGAGTCTAACTAATAAATAGTAGTATAAGATTTTTTTCTAGTACTAAGAAGATTTCTTTTCTTGCACAATTTTAAATTTATATGTTTAATGATGATCATTGTGCAGAAACGGAAATGATCTCCTATCTATATTAAAAAGTCAAATTCAGCATGACACACTTTATGGGTGACTACTCAATTAAAATTAATGGTTTTGCAGCATAAGTTATTAAGATCAAATGGTTTTGTTATAGTGATGCTTGGTTGGTTTTTAAAAGCTGACGACGTACAGAAAGCTCTTTCTGGTATCCTTATCAATAAGAGTGCTGTAGAAAAAAGACCGAATTGTATTCCCTCATCTATACTTGATGAAAGTGCATTAGAGTTACTTTCTTCATTGCAAATATACTTTAGCTCGGATGCATGGAAAGCACTTGATAAAGTAATCAAGGCTAAAAAAAATCAGCATATCTGGCCATGTGCTGTATGTCTGAAGAGCACAAGCGAAGGAAATAAAACTGGTAATGCAATAGCATGTGATTCATGCTTATTGTGGTCACATAAAAAATGTGTGGGACAAAAAGAGAATTCCTTTTTAAAAGCAAGGTATTGGTTTTGTCGCACTTGTTATGGAAGGTAATGATTTAAGTATTTATAATTATTTATTTTTATAATTAAGTATTTATATTATACCTTTATAATTTTTGTATATATATATATATATATATATATATATATATATATATATATATATATATATATATATATATATATATATATATTAAATTGATATTATTATATAGTATTATATAGATTGTATAGATTAGATACAGATTGTGAAAATGTTTTTAAAAGCTCTGTAAGATTATATAGTATTACATATATTGTATAGATTAAATACAGATTGTGAAAATATTTATAAAAGCTCTGTAAGTCTTTTTTTTTTTGTTTTTTTTTTGAGCTGTGTTTTGATTCAAGTAGTCTTTAAGATAAATAAAAATCTAGTATTATAAAATAAAAAGAAACTGTTTTTAAGAAAAAACGAAAGAAAAAAAATTTTTTTTTTTTTGTGACAATATTTTTTCCTTTTTTGTTTTTGTTTGTTTTTTGTTTTGTATTTAATATAGAAATATGAAATGCCAAGTCCTATGGTTTACCTTCTCGTGGTGCATTTCGTTAAATAAGTTACAAAAGTTTTACACTTTGTAATTTATAAACTAAAAACCAAGGCAATATTTTTAGAAGTTATTTAAGGTTTGTAGAAATCTTATAATATTTGTCAATTAATAAATTTATTAAATAAAAATTGAGTAAATATACATATTACATACCATGTTACATACAATGTAATATATACATATGGTATTACAAACATGTTTACAGTTATGTTTTTTAATAAATTAAACTCTTTTATTAGGGAAATATATAACCCCATGCGTTTTTACTTAATGTGCAAAATTATCTGAATTAATTTATAAACGAAGTATTTACTAAACGCAACCTAATGGAAGTATACAATCTATAATTTGTGATCGATAGTAGATGGTAAATTAATGTTACACGCTCTAAGCAAGTATTACAGACCATCGTTTAGCAAAGCAATTTTAAAACAACCAATTTAACTAGAGTTTAGAAGAACAACGAGTGATTTAAGGAACTTAATGAAGGAGAACGCTCCGAAGCAGAAATAGATCTTATTTATTTTATCATTATTTGGTAAACAAAATTACCTTAACTAATTTTAATAAAGATAACTTTTATGAATATTATTTATGTATTTACTGACACTAAATTTGCTACCAGAAGTACTTTTATTGGTTATTATATTTTAGATAGGTGAAAGCGGAGCAACATGGCGAACGTTTTGAAAGCCCTGATTTACTGCAAAACTATCAGTCGTGAAGCAATAATACTTTCTCAGTATGTTTATGTTATTAAAATGATTCATTGCCTGCATGAATTTTCAGATTGGAAATATAACAATTTGAAATAAATATTAACAATCATCTGGTCACGTGACCGGGGTAGGATGACTTATTATGCAATTTTTGCCTCCAATTTTATAAAATTTTAAAAACTACCAATAACTCTAACTAAAGTAACACAAAATAAACACAAGTCGCAAAAAACTAGTTCTAAAGAAGTTAAACTTGAAGGACACCATCCATTATGAGAAACCGAAACTGAGGCATTTTTTTTTAGCGCAAAAAGTAAACTTTTGCGTTTAAAATTGCGTTAATAATATTTCAAAAAACCAATTGGTGTTTTAAAATACATGATGCAAATACAGTTTTGTTCTCACACAATTTTAAGATTTTTTGTTAAGTTGTTATATGAAAACCCATCTTGCCCCATTCGCCATGTTGCCCCGCTTTCCCCTAAAATAATTTCTTAAAACGTATGTGTAAGTTATTTTATAAGATATAACTTAATAAAATAATTTACTAACTATTAAATTAATAATTAATATCTTAGTAAAAGCGACTATAGTCGGCGGCCTAACATAATATTTTTATTCAAAAAAAGCGAATTTGACACGTGACATTCTTAGCTAAAAAAGGATTTTCGGTAGGCGAAGTTTTTTTTTTTTGGCTACCGACAGTCCAGGTGAGTTGTTTTTATTCTTTTATTTTACCGAAAGCGCTTTTATTGGTTGATAAATTCTATTTTGACACGTGACATTTTAAGCCAATAAAACGGACTTTCGGTAGGCAAATTTTTATTTTTTTTGGCTACCGACTTTCGGTAGGCTATCCACGGCGATTTATATATATGTATATTACCCTAATTATAACTACTCAGTTTTGCATCGTACATTTTCTATGATTGCTCTGTTCTTTTAAGAACATTGAGCACTCTATTTTGTAGAATACATTTTTAAATTTATATATATATATATATATATATATATATATATATATATATATATATATATATATATATATATATATATATATATATATATATATATATATATATTTATAAAATATATTATATATATTTATAAAATATATTATATATATTTATAAAATATATTATATATTTTTATATATATATATTATATATATATATATATATATATATATATATATATATATATATATATATATATATATATATATATATGTATATTATATATTTATATATATATATATATATATATATATATATATATATATATATATATATATATATATATATATATATATATACACTGTGTCAAAAAAGTTTTCATCCACCTATCTTGCACATTTTAAAAACGCAATAACTTTTTATTCAGTATAAATGTTTGCATGATATATAATCTAAGTTATATCATTTAAACATTTAAGAAATATTTTACAAAGCATTTTTTTAAAGTAATGAGTAACAAATAAAATACATAAAAATAAACATAAAATAACAAATATAATAAAAAATAAACATATTTGTCCCAAAAAAGTTTTCATCCACTTTACAAAAATAAAATAAAATTGTTATGCAAAATCAATTTGTTAGTGTTTTAATAACTTGTGTTTCCACCGCAAGCTTTTATTACTTCGTGTCGTCTGTTTTTCATAGAACAAACTAATATTTAAGTAGTTTTTTGAGTGATTGAGCCCCAATCTAAAAATTTTGACTAATCGCTAAAAAGAACTTATTCCCAAAATGTTTGTGTTTCATTAATATAAAGTTTTGCAAAGTGTAGTCGTTTAGCTTTGTTGACTTTGCCAATGTGGGGCTTTTTCAATGGTACTCTACCATTGTATCCAGCTCTTCTTAATGTTATTCGAACAGTTTCAGGGTCGAATTTTAAATTGTAATCATTTTGCAGCATTCGAGTGAGTTTAGGAGCACTTATTTTAGGATTTTTAATGACTTTTATCAAAAATGCTCGTTGTTGCAATACTTGAATTTTATTTGGACATCCTGTTCGTAGCTTATCAGCAATTTTTTTAGTGGTTTGGTATTTCTTGATAATTGACTACACAGTTGCACGTGATTTATTTACAATTTCTTCTATTTATTCACTACTGAATGTCAGAAAGAATACTAAAATTAAAGGAAACAAAATGCAGCAATAGTTTTGGTAATCGAGTATTATCTCACAACGGTCCTAAACTTCGGAATATACTTTCATATATGATTCTTGACGAAAAAAAAACAACTATATGAAAAAACTGAAATCTTTTTTAATGATGAATGGTGAATTATTCCACCAGAAAACTTTTGAATGTTAAATAAAAATCTCTCGGTCATTAATATTAAAAACTTTACCAATATAATAATTTGTTGCACAGCTAAGCAAGTGTTTTGTCAAATTTATCCACTATTCTGACAAAACACAGTAGCTGTGAGTAAATAAATGTATTTTTTTAAATATATATATATATATATATATATATATATATATATATATATATATATATATATATATATATATATATATATATATATATATATATATATATATATTATATTATAAGTTATTTAATTATCTTTACTTTTTTTTCCAGATGACTGTAAAATGGTTTATTGTGTTGTGTCAATAGATCAAAAATCAATACTAATGTTGATTGATTTTTTGTTCTTTGACACAAAAACTTGAAATTTGGTAGAAAAATTTTGTTCTTCAACATTCTGGGAAAGAAAATATTTTTTCTATGATTGGATTTTACTATTCAGGACTAATAAGAAGCAATTTTTATTAACGGTGAGTAAATTTTCCAAGTTACCTTTTTATGTTGTGTATAAGCAAATGCAATATAATGTATTTAAGTTTAATTTTTTTAAACATTTAACTGTTATGAATATTAAGTGTTAGCTTTTTTTCACTTCAAAACACACTTCAAAATTCTGAAATTACTTTAATGTTTATAAAATCAGAATACTTTTAGACTGGATACGCTTTGTGTGAGATTTTTATTATATTGCGTTTTTACAAATCTTTGTAAGTTTTTTGTTTGCTTAAGAAATCCTGAAATTGACAAATTAGTATTTATCAATTAATATTACTAATATTTTGCTTAATATTTTTGTAGTTTAACATTGTGTCTAGAAAAGTTATTTATTTAATTGCACTTTTAAATAGTCAAGTCTAACAAAATTAAAAATCTAATTGATATATTTTATCGGAAATTCTTGTGTTAACACATAAATGTTTCTCTAATTCTAGATGTATCAAAGGGTCAAAAATCATTTAAACTTTATTAATTTTGAATTCATTGTCACAAATAAAAATATATATATTGATGGAATTACGCACAGAAATGTCATATTGAGCTAACTACACAAAAACTGCTTATTTTTCAAAGATTATTGCGTTCAAATATGTTAAGTGTATGATAAATTGAGTCAACTAATTGACATTACGTGTAAAGTACAAAAAAAATAAAAAAATTGTATACGCAAACATTTATAGTATTCCTGCTACATTTGCATTTTTAGTTTAGCACGTAACACTTCTATGCATAATGCCATTGATATATATAAACACACACACACACACACACATATATATATATATATATATATATATATATTATATAGATATATATATATATATATATATACATATATATATATATATATATATATATATATATATATATATATATATATATATATATATATATATATATATATATATATATATATATATATATACATACACACACATGCACACACACATATATATATATATATATATACATATATATATATATATATATATATATATATATATATATATATATATATATATATATATATATATATATATATATATATATATATATATATATATATATATATATATATATATATATATATATATATATATATATATATATATATATATATATATATATATATATATATATATATATATATGTATATATATATATATAAATTAGTTTGAACAATATGTTTTTTTCAAAATGTTTCCTCTTGAGAAGGTGATTTCTACTATTTTATTATTGCTCTATTATATTAGGAAAATTAGGCACTTTATTTTGTGTGTATATATATATAAATATATATATATATATATATATATATATATATATATATATATATATATATATATATTTTTAGGCTAAAGAAAATTTATTTCATAGACTTTTGAACTTTTTAAGTAATATTAGACAACGTCTTATTGACGTAGTTTTGCATAACTTTGAATAAATCTTTTTTTTTTTTTTAACAATGCCAAGCTTGCAAGAACAAATAATAGTAAAGCAAATTGTAATCAATTCACTAAAATAAATTACAGTTGTTTAAATTCAATCCAAAAATAACAAGAAAAAAAGATTGATACTTTTGCTATGAGATGTTTATGTTTACTGTGCACCTTCGGAAGAATGAGAACGAGTAATTTCGGGAACAAAAACATAAACAAAGCGCTATTGTTTGTTTCCAGACTATATATTTCTTATAACTATGCTTTAACAGATTATTAGTTAAGAATTGGTCTTTTTAATTCTCAACTAATATTAATAACAATAAAAACTAATAATTAAACTTTTGGAGTTTTTTTTTTCCAAACTCTATTGATTTGAGTCAAATAACAGTAATTTTTAAACATTTTAGAGAATATTTTTTACAAGTTTTTTATAAACTTGTAAAGAAAGCAAACGAATATTAAGTTATACAATATACAGTTTCGAACTTTATTCTTTTGCCTCTATATATAATTATAAATTTTATTCATACATTATTTTATAAACATTGCTTTGAAGGGGAAAGGTAAATTTTGATTATTCGGTATTTCAAAACTACATTTGCTTAAAGTAAGTAAGGAAATGTTTTTTTTCAAATTGCTTTGTTTAGTTAGAGCTCCTTTTTTATTTATATTAAATTTTAGTACTTAATAATGACTTTTTTATTTATTAATAAGGATATCAATGATTAAAAGATTATTTTTTTTATAGCTGTTTTAGGTATAAATAAAAGTCAGTAACTGATGGCGAGGCCAAAGACTATATAATGTTTTCCTTGCCTGATCAAATAAGCACCCAATGTACAAATACTTTTTTCACCCAATGTACAAATACTTTTTTGCGTATATAAACCACAGAGAATCTGCAAGTAAAACTTATGATCAAGTCACTCAACATTTTAGCATCCAAACGTCAAAAAATTGAATTGAAGGTTTGGTAAATAAATCAAAAGTTTGCGTTAAGCATTTTTTGAGGATTGATATTTCCGCAAATTCTTCTGATTTTTGCAATGAGCCCCTTGGGGATAATTCATTTAAATTTGCATCATTGCAAAATTAAATGAATTATCCCCAAAATCAGCATCTACAATACAGTCATTACAAAAAACATCAAGTAGTTCTTTTCCCAATGTTTCCTGTTTTTTAATTTCAAAATATCTTTATGAGGGCAGTCTTGCTGCTCCATTAGAAAGTGAACCATCCACCTTAGAAACAACAACTGAAAAAAATTAAAATTAAAAATAGTTTTAAAGCAAAGTGTTAGAAGAAAAGAAGACATTATAACTTTAACCTTAGAAACAACAACTGAAAGAAAATTAAAATTAAACTGACACACAAATTAAAAGTGACAATTAAATTACTGACAAATTCTTTTGACACACAATTTGACACACAAGTTTTAAAGCAAAGTGTCAGAAATACTTTAAATTTAACTTTAAGAGCCGAAGTAAGAGAACTAAAGAAGAAATTACAAACATATTATTACAGTAGGCCAATCCGCAATCTTATTGAAACTAAAAGGGCAATCAGAATCAAAGAGAAACTTTACCACTTAAACCATTAAACTAAATAAAAGTGTTATTACAAGCTTAAAAAATGTTTTGATTTAAATGGAGGACACCATTAGAAGTCAATCACACTAGTCCGAAAATGATAAAAAAATTTCAATACAATAAAGGATAGTTGTTTACAGCATGTTATTGTCAAATGTCACAACCAGTAATATTCCATTTCTAGTGGACAAAGTTTAATTTTTCTTACATTCCTAATCGTAGTACCGTTGCAAATTTCAAACTAAAAATGATATAACAATAGACTTATTGGAACTTGTACAGCAAGTAGTGGAACTTGTAATTTTTTTGATAGATGGTTTCTCGCTTACGTTTACGCTTGTTTACGCTTATGTCATGCCTATTGTTAACAATGATTGTTAAACAGTTTCATTACTGGAGATTTATCTTTATCATTAATAAAAAGCTAAAACACATAACTGTTGTTTGGAAACATTTATAAGTATATATAAACTTATTTAAGGTCGGAGGGGAAATATGAATACTTTGATGGAACTTGTAATACTACTACTGTTATAAGGTGAAAATAATTTTATTTTAAAATAAAACATAATATGGTAAAAAAAAATTTTATTAAAATGAAGCATTTAAAAATTTTATTTGAAATGTTTTATTTTAATACAATTATTTTACTTATATTTGAATAAAGATTGTTATTTTACTTATATTTGTATAAAGATTGTAATAAAGAAAAAAAAATAATAATAATAGCAATATTTTAAAAAATAAAACCTTATTTGATCTTTTTTTTTAGGTCAGAGGGGAAGGGACACGCCCTGTTCTAGTACCTGTGTACATCATGTGTATATCGCTAGTTTTTGTTCAAAAGTTGTAAAAAAATTATTCATTTTATAATCTTGATCTATATGATGTATATTTTGGAAGAAAATTAAAATTTATGAGAATGGTTGTTTTTTTAAATAAGGGTGTCTTAAATTTTAACACCCAGCGTCCACCCCATTTATTTGATAAATCTCTGACGTATTGCGGTAAAGTGTAATGAAATTTTAACAACTTTCTGCCCATGAAATAGACCAGTTTCATAGAGAAACATTTTTTTTGTTAATAAAAATCTCTTTTCATTGAGCGTAAAGATGGCGTTTATGTGCGCTCGTCGCTCTAACGGTACGCCAATTGTTAAAGGTTGTTATAATTTTGTAGATTATTCTTGCACCTATTTTCTTTTTTAATAACAAGATATTAGAATTTTTATGAGAATTGACTAAGTTTTGATAATTTTAGTAAAAATTAGATGCACCGATGCATCGGCCATGGTAACATCGGCCAATACCAATTGTTTAAAAAAGTCAATTTTTTAATTTTTTTGTTTCTAAATTGTATAAAAAAATATAATAATTAAATTTTTTTATAAAATACAGAAATACAAAATTAAAAAGACTCATTTTTCAAAACAATCAACATCGGCCAATGGTTACCAAGGCCGACTGTTTTGAAAAATCAATGGCAGAGTCTTTTAAATTTTGTGTTTCAATATATTATATAAAAAAAAATAATTTTTGTATTTTTTTATACAATGAAGAAACACAAAATTAAAAAAAAAATGTCTTTTTTAAACACTTGGCATCGGCCGATGATTATCAAGGCCGCGTTGACGCGTCAATAAAAATTGATATTGACGCGTCAATAAAAGTTGATGTATACTCCATACAATGCGACTTCTTCTTTTCAGTCTAAATATTTTGACGTCATGTCTAAATTTTTGTGACAAATTTTTCATTTTTCTTCAAAACTATTTTTTTCTCTAACAATTGTAAAACACCTCTGTAAATACATTATTGAATAGATTAAGTCCAACTATTTTTTTTTTTTTTTTAAGTATCACGATTGTTTTGTCGAATTTTTAATTGAAAGTTTTTTATTGTCATATGATAAATATTTTACACTTGGTGATTTGTAAAAGTTCTTCATTTGATCCACGTACCACAACTTTGAACAATTTCAGCCGTTTTAGGCAAATAGATTAGTTTAGAAAGTCAAACTAGTCACTTACGTGTATGAACATACACATCATCATATGTGCATATAGAACATTTGTATAAACACATAGACATACTAATGAAACACATACATACATATTACATAAATACACACACATATATATAAGTACATACATCCATTAATACATACATGCACACATACATACATACACACACACATACATACATACATACATACATACATACATACATACATACATACATACATACATACATACATACATACATACATACATACATACATACATACATACATACATACATTTATGTTGTTCCACAAACCTAGTAAAGGGGATAACCTTTTTTTAAAACTACCTGATCTCTTTATGAACAAAAAAGTTATTAAAAGAGAGTCAACTATTAACTTTCTAGGAGTGATACTAGATGAAAATATATCATGGAAATATCATATTAGATCTATTGAAAATAAAATCTCCAAAAATATTTCAATGCTATATAAAGTTAAACCTTTTCTTAATACGGAATCTTTAAAAATTATATATTTCTCATTTATTCATAGTTATCTTTCCTATTGTAATCTTGCATGGGCAAGTACCAATTATGGGAAGCTCAAAAAAATTTATAGCAAACAAAAACATGCTTGTAGGATTATTTTTGGCATTAACAGAACTGTTAATGGTGAATCTCTTTTAAAGAAACTTGATGTGCTTAATATTTACAAACTTAATATATACCAAGTTATGTTATTTACGTTTAAAACAAAACATGCATTATCTCCTAATATATTTCAGTCTTACTTTACCGAAATATCTCATAAATATCCCACTAAATTTTCATCTGATAATTTTGTTATTCCAAGATCTTATTTAAAACTCAATTCATTTCAAATTCAATACCGGGGACCATTTATATGGAAAAGTTTTTTAAAAAATATAATTAAAAATAAAATTCTTCGAGGCATCTCCTTAGAACAATTCAAAAGAGAATCTAAACGTTTTCTACTAGAAAAAACTTTTGATTTTAAAGATTTCTTCTAAAATCACCTAAAATAATTAAACCTGAAAAAGTCATCACTACTCATTAACTATTGTCTTGTGTATCTTGTTTATTTCTTATTAAAATAAAAAATATATATACTATTAATTTTGAACAGACAAATAACATTTATTCGATTTATTACTTGTGTCTTATATTTGTAGAACTAATATTGTATTGTACTTCAATTTTTAACCTTTTAGTTTTTAACTTGTAACTTTGTGACGTTAATGTAAACGGGGCTTGGCGATAAGACAGTTTATGTCTTCTTCTTGCTCCGGCCAATTTTTATACATGAATGGTTTTTTCTCATTGTAAATTTAATTATACGGCAAAGAAAATATAATAATAATAATAATAATACATACATACATACATACATACATCCGCACCTTTAGTGAGACGTCGTTTGGCGTCAGGCAACCGGGACATTCCTAAACTCGATTTTTTTTGTTATGTTTATATTTTTGTAAGGTAATGTTAAGGTAATTAGTATTTATGTATGTTTGCTTATTATATGACGGATTCAAAATAATGAAATTCACATATCCCGGTATTGGTGATATTTTGAAGTAAGTGTTTTTTTTTTTTGCACCAATGTTGGGACTTGAGTTTAGGCTACATTTATATTGCACTAATTTTTTTTATCTTCTTAGTCTTGAAATTTGGAAATTATTTTGTTTGACATCTGAGATATTTTGTGGTGCGTAGTTTTTTTTTAACATGTTGAACGATTTGTGGCATAACAACAAACAAACTAAATACCAAATATAACTTTGATTTCCGGTAAAAAGCTTCTAAAGAACTGCAAAGTATATGATATATGTATAGTATTTTTATGATGATAAACTGCTGAATTTAAAAAAGTAAAATTTTTATACTTGGCAAACCCCATTGCCTTATTTTTTCGTTAAAAGACAACAAACAAAATAGGGTGCAGTTTTGATGACGTTACATTGTATTGTTAGTTCTAATATCAACTCCACAATGACTTGAGTTTTAACAAATTCAATATTTGTTTGAAAATCAATTCAACAATATATTACGCTGTACTAAGTTACACAGTTATATTACACAGTTATATTTTTAGAACGCCATCTATACGCTAAATAGTAAAAGGAAATGAATATGTGAGCAATTTAAAAGTCTCATAAAAACAAGTTCTTTAAGGCATACGCAGAAGCAGAGAAGCAAAGCTACGTTTTTCTATTTTAAACTTACAAAAATATACAAAGTATAAAAAAAAAAAAAAAAAAAAAAAACATAAAATAAAGTTTTCTTTTTTTAAACTAACTTACTCTTGATCCATCAAAGCATTTATGATGCTCCTTAGTGAGCTGAACTTATCTTCACGGTCCTTGGTATGTGGCCTCTATATGGCAATTAGAAGAAGGAGGATAAACCACAATATAAAAATATATTAAACATTTGTATTATATTTATTGTTGTAAAGAATTTTTTGTGAAATTTATAAAAGTTTCATTTTGATTAATGCTTGATTTTATTAAACAACATTTTATTAAACAACATTTTTTGCCAGTTTTTCTGGCAAAAATGCAAAAAATATTTTCTTTATTTTAGACAAATGGAAATTTTTTATTCAATGTTTAGATAATTTAAAAATAAATATAATATACTGTAACAATTAAAACTTTAAAATTTAATTCTAATAATTTATTTTATGATTTAAAATTGATTGTCTGTAATGTTATGATATTTTAAAAATCTTACAGGGGGAGGGTATTATTTTAAGTTAAGCATAAGCTAGTGCTTAGAATTACGGTTCAGAAAGTTGAGTTTCATGGTCGTATTGTTCAAAAGGATTGACCATTGTAAACTAAATTGGAAATTAAAAAAAAAAACTTTTAGAAGGAGGCAAAAAAACCTAAGAAACAACCTATAAATATTTATTTAATTTTGAGAAAAGACATTGTTATTAGAATTCTAAATTTTTAATTATAGGCATTAAAAACTTGTGTCACGAAAAAAACGATGGGTTCCTTCCGTGACACAAGTTTTAACGGCTGTAACAAAAAAGTTATTATTCCATATGCAATATCTTTACCTGAGACTAAATAGGTCTTTATCGGTAGTATGTAAGATATTATTGCCCTCTTCTAAACGTTTTTATTTTTTTTGTTTGTTTCCAATTTAGTTTATAAAGGTCATTCCTTTTGAAAAAAAGACTTTTCAATCCTGCCCACATGCAAACAATAATTATATTCAAGCTAAAACTCATCTTGAGGTCACTAAGTTTTTTATCACAGCTAGAAGCCCCCAATTACGGAGCATAGTAATCAGAAATCAAAATGCTTAAATAATTTTTAATTAAAGCGAAACAAAACAAATTTATCAAAAAAACTTCTTCTAAAGCTATGTTTAATTATTGGTCTTTGATAATATTTTTAATGTCAAGATTTTAATGGCTCTACAAGAAGTAATGCGACCTTAAAATGGAGTGAGCCGTAAACTTCCTAGTTAAATGCTCTTCTGCGTTGCTTAGTGATATGACCGATAAGTTAATTTTAAGCCCCTTAACAACCAATAGAAATGATTTAAAAGAGTTATGCTACTGCATGACACTTGAAATCAAAAACAAAGCGATGATGTTTGTAATGTTGACGGTATTCACGGGCGCCATTGTAAACTTAAATAGCGGGTGTTACATATATTATTTTGAGACTTTTATTTTGTTTAATTGTCATTATGTACAACAGTTTAAGTCTTTTAATTTTAGAGATTTTTTTAATGCAACTATTTGGAGACTTCAAAAATAAATTGAGGTAATTACCGGTTGTTTTTTTAATTTTATTTTAAATTTTTTTTTTTGAAATGCAAGGTTTCTTAACCGTCATTAAATTCTTTTATTACTAACAATGATGTTAAAAAGTTATATGCAGATGTGAATATTAAACTAAATAAAATAAATAGTTGGTTTAGGGCAAACAAACTTTCAGTTAATGTTGAGAAAACTAACTATATAATATTTCATAAAAAAATAAGAAGGAAAACCTTCCTCTTATGTTACCTATGCAAACATTTTATGTGCAAGTACAAAACCATCTAAACTTATGACTAAAACTTATAGGTTACACAAAAATGCCAGCAGGATCATTTACTCTTAAGGTAAATGTGAACACGCTAAAGTCTTAATGAATGATATGAAAATGATGGATGTATTTGAAATAAATACTTAACAACATTTAATCTTTAGGTATCGATTTAATAACGATTTCTTTCCAAAACACATTAATAATAAGTTTGAAACAAATGTAAATGAAAACAATAACCTAAAGTCAAACTTAAGTAACACATATAAACTGCCTTATAAATCTGATAAATGTACGGAATATAGCATTACATATAAAGGACCAAAGTTATGGAATACCTATTAAAAAAGACTCAAGTGTAAGGTTAAGTCGTTTAGTTCATTTAAGAATCTAACAAAAACAGAAATTTTTAAAACTTGAAATTTTATATTTTTACAATACTTTTAAATTTGTGCATATTTTATTATATATTTTATTATTATGTTTTATTTTGTTCCATTTACTTCGAAGTCTCTTGATCATTTTTTCAGTCTTTTTTTTTTAGTTTTTTTTTGTTTTTTTTTATTTGTTTTTTTGTTTTTTTCTTTTTTATTTGTGTCTTTGTTTGTTTTAATTTTTAGCGCAATAAAGAATACTTTATATTATACTTTTATCTGTGTCTTAGTTACAGTACATCAAAAAGTTATACATTAGAGAGTTTATAACACAAGTAAAAGTCTAGAAAAAAGATTAACGTATTAAGTCTCAATAAAAAAAACGTGTAACTGAAGACAAATTAGAGATCGTCCACATATACGTAACTCAAAACTTATTTAGAAAATTTAATTTTGAGATCATTGTGCTCTTTTGCGCGTTGGTTTTCGCAGATTGTTTCAATACTTGGTTGTATTAAAGACTCTGCGAGGGAATACTTTTAATCCTTTGACTTTTGTCTATTAGTTTTATTTTGCGTTACGTAATTTATGGACGATCCGTAGGCATAAATTTTTTTAATTCAATTTAAATTAATTACTGAAAATTTAGACGTGGATAGAACATTTACTTTTATATATTTTTAAAACTAAAGGTTTCATAGCGTTTATTAAGTTTACAATGTTATTACCGTTATTATTGAGTTTTAGTTATTAAGTTTACAATGTTGAGGTTTCTCAACCGTTATCAGGTTTACAAAAACAAAATCTAGAAAAAGAGTAACGTAATAAGTCTCAGTAACGGTGGTTTAAAAAAAAAACATCGTGTAATGCGTGACAAGAAGGCATAAGTATTTTTAAATCAATTTATATTAAATATTTAACTTTTCATGATAAGAACATCTATTTATATATTTTTTCGATATTAATAGTTTCTGAATCGTTATTAAGTTTACGATGGCTTAGAAAGTCAAAGTCTACGTTACGGTTCCATAACAAGTAAGAGATTCACAGCTTCCAGAGTTTAAAGCAAATCAAAGTCGTGAATAAAGGTTAACGTAGTAAGTCTCAGTAACGGCTGTTTAAAAAAAAAGTGTAATACATCGCAGATAAGCATAAACCTTTTTAATTCAATTTAAAGAAAACATTTAACTTTTAATATTTGGTTAGATTATATTTTTTTATATAGTTTCGAAATTAAAGTTTTCTCAACCATTATTAAGCCTACATTAATGGCTTAAAATGTTTGACTTTTCTCTGAGTTTCAGTTACGGTGCATTAAAAAAAAAAAAAAAAAGTTTGCTTCATTTCTGAATATTTAAAAAATCTTAACTTTAAAATACATGACGGAGGTTTTTAAATTTTTATTACCTTTTAACTACTGGTAGTAAGTTTTAAAAAAATGAAAATAAGAAAATCATTTTTCACGAAGTTTTTCTTTAAAACATAATTTTAAAACGTTTCTGCATTTTTGCATTCGAATAGTCAATTGCATATTTTAAAATGTGGGGAAACCTGATTCGGTATTTTCCCCGGCACTTTTTAAAGTCGTTTTTACCGGCACATGGTTTCGAATCTTTTTCTGTATAAATATTCTGGGGATAGTTCAAGTATTTCTTGAGTGTGTGCCGCTAAAGGTGCAATGTAGAATTAATGTAAGTAAATTCTTTCTTAAAGTATTTATGTTATCATTTAAACAATTTAACATATTTAATTTAATTTCTTTTAATATTTTTTTGAAAGTAAAGAAATCTTGAACATTATTAACTTTTCCCAAAATTTTTTCGATTTCCCAAAGCTCTAAGTCTCAGTAACGGTGCATCAAAAAAATATATTTTAAGAGATTAAGGGATTAAATTTTAATCTTAAAAAAGAATTAAATTTGTAAGTCTCAGTAACGGTGTTTAAAAAAAGATAAATGTTCTGTCGCATGTTCGTAGTAATTTGAGAGTATGCCACGCAGTGGCGGATCCAGGTCATTGTCCTAGGCGGAGGGGGGGGGGGGGAGGGTAATTTGACCAACAAAAAAAAATCCGCTATTTTTTTCTTCAGATAAACCACTTTTTTATTTGATTTTTTATAATGTTTTATCGTGTAGCATAGAAGCTTGACATTTCTTAAGGGGGTATTTACCCCCCTTTGTATCCGCCACTGATGCCACGTAAAGGTACAATTAGGAATTAAAGTTAGTAAGCTTAATTAAAAAATAATTTATAAAAGGTATTGTATCGTTTCAACTGTGGAACATTTATTTTTATATATTTATTGAAAGTAAAAGAATCTCGAATGTTATAAAGTTGACAATGGCATAAAAACTATGATTTACCCACCGCTCTGAGTCACAGTTATGGTGCATCAAAAGTTATTTTTCGTGAGAAACGCTCTTTTAATCTTTTATATCTCTCTTTTAATCTTTTTATACCATTTTTAAGTTTACACTGGCTTAAAGTGCATTTTTAAAAAATTTTTATTAGATTAAGTAAAAACAAGTTCTAGAAAAAAAGATACTAAATCTCAGTAATAGTGTTTATATACCAATTTCATTGAAATTAAATGTATTAAGTCAAATTAATTGTTTATTTGTCAGGTATTACATTTATCTTTTTTTAAACACTTGATCTAGTTAAGATTTTGTTTTGTTTTAATCTCTTTTTAAAAAAATATTTTTAATGATGCACTGTAACTGAGACTCCGGATAAATCATACATTCTAAGCAATTGTGAACTTATACCATTTAAGGCTCCTTTTATTTTCAGCAATAATGAATTCTAATTTTATGAAAGTATTTAAGTAATTTTTTGTTTTGTTCACCCTATTATTTTGCTTTCTATATTATTATGATAGAAGTTATAAATATAGAGAATTATAAATAATGATAATGTAATAAATTCTAATGATAAATATTGTAATGAATTATTAATGTAAAATTATATCAATTATAAATGTAAAATTATTATGCAATATTGTCTTGTATATGTAATATAATTATGTAATTTAATGTGATGTAATATAAAATAAATTATAAATGCAAAAAATTGTAATTATAAATAATGTAATAATATATGATATATATAAGTAATAAATATAGAAATTATAAATAAATTATAAATATAGAAATTATAAATATTGAATATAAAATGCTAACTATGATATAGTTAATACTATTACACAATATTAGAACCGTAACCTTAGTTAATTATAGTACCTATGTTAATTTTGGATACTCGAATATGATAAAAATATTTTATAATGTAATTTCTACATAATTAAATAATATATAATGGTATTTAATGTGAGAAAGTGATTTAAACAATCCTAAACCTATTTTTTGTAATCAATTCCAGTACACTGCTTTGACTTTTATTTTTATTTTTTATCTTTCTTAATTAACATCAAGTACAAAAGAGTTGTAAAAATTTTTATAATGTTATGTACCATTGTACCTTCATGGTGCTACATTAATGAAATCCAACCAAGTAACAAGTTATTTTGTTGCTTGGTCCTTTTTGGAAAATTAAAAAAATTCTAATTTTTATTTTTTTTTAATTTTAATTTTGTAAAGCCTAAAGTAGTTTTTTAACAATTTTGCTCGGTTTTTGCACCTTTACAAAGACTAATGCATAGCAAAATATAGTTAGCACAAAATTTTATTTTGGTTTTTATATGTCCTGGTAATGGTCCAATTATGGAGGTTAAATTGTTCAAGTAATGTACAGTAATAGTAAATCTTTAAAAAAAGAACTGCAATATTTTTCAAAATGTAATTAAATAATATATTTAGAACATTTTAAAACAACATGGAAAATAAGAGATGGCCATCTAGAAACAATGTACCATCTTTGGAATGTGATCCAACTGCATATAAACATTGTATAGAAAAAAAGGATCCTGATTTAAAAAAAAAAATACTATATCAATGCTATTAATGGTTAGTCTAAAGTGAATACATTTGTAGTTAATTTTAATTTTATGTAATTTTAAATTTTTATATGAATTATTTTCAGGGTATGGTATTTTTACTGAAGTTACACTAAAAAAGGGTCAATTTATATGTGCTTATTTTGGTGAATTAATATCTCTAGAAAAGGGTGAAAGAAGAGAAAATATTTATGAGGAAAACAAAGGCAGTTTTATTTTTTTCCTTGAACATGAACGACTTAAGTATTGGTAAGTTTAACACTGGCCAACAACAAAAAAATTTTTTTTTTGCTGCCGAGGATATTTTTACGAATTTATAGTATATCGGGTGTGCTGATTTCAGAAATGACATTAGTTTTCCACAATTGGCTCTAGTTCTTGAGATACAGGGTGTTCCAGATATATTCTTATACAAATATCTTCGTTCATGCATATTCAAGGCTCAATCCTTGGCCCTCTACTCTTTTTAATTTACATTAACGATCTTCCAGATATTCTCACATCTAAGGTGGCATTATTCGCCGACGACACTACCATTTACTCTTGTCATGATAAGAAGCCTACACTCTCTGATTGCTTGGAGGGGGTATCTGAGCTTGAAAAGGATCTCACTTCTGCTACAGCATGGGGCTCACAGTGGCTGGTGAACTTTAATTCAGATAAAACTCAATTTTATTCGGCCAATCGTTATCGTAATAATTTAGATCTTCCTATATTTATGAATGGTAATGTACTAGATGAGTCATCTACCATTCATCTTCTAGGATTAACTCTTACTTCTGATCTTTCTTTTAAACCGTATATCAAATCCATTGCAAAATTAGCATCTGCTAAGGTTGCATCTCTTTATCGAGCTCGACACTTTCTTACTCCAGATTCTATTCTCTATCTCTATAAATCTCAAATCCGTCCCTGTATGGAATACTGTTGCCACATCTGGGGCGGATCTTCTAATGATGCTCTTTCTCTTTTAGACAAGGTGCAAAAACGAATTGTAAACATAGTTGGACCTGCTCTGGCAGCCAATCTCCAACCTTTGTCACATCGTCGTAATGTTGCTTCTCTTTCTCTTTTCTACAAATACTATAATAGGCACTGCTCTAAAGAGCTAGCGTCCCTTGTGCCATCTACTAAAATTCATTCTCGTGTTACTCGCCATTCAATTAAGTCTCATCCTTTTTCTGTGACTGTTCCTAAGTGCTTCAAAAACTCTTATTCTTCTAGTTTTTTTCCTCGAACATCAGTTCTTTGGAATTCGCTTCCTTCATCTTGCTTTCCTGTTTCATATAATTTGCAATCTTTTAAGTCATCAGTCAATCGTTATCTTGCTCTACAGATTTAGTCTTTTCTCTTCCAGTAACTTCCAACTCTTATAGTGGTTGCTTGCAGCCTTGTTGGAAGTGAAGATGTTAAAAAAAAAAAAAAAAAAAAAAAATTTTACAGTAAAATAGTTTTATTTCTTTTTAAAGGGCATACCTTTATATATATATATATATATATATATATATATATATATATATATATATATATATATATATATATATATATATATATATATATATATATATATATATATATATATATATATATATATATATATACATATATATATATATATATAAATATATATATATATATATATATATATATACATATATATATGTATATATATACATATATATATATATATACAGTGACGTATCAAGGATTAATTTGGGCATACCGGTCTAAAAGTTTTGCCTAACTTAGAGGACCTTTTTTTTATTTTTTATTTTTTTACTCAAATTTAAATACAATTCTTCGTATATAATATATAATGATTTATCGCTAATCGCTACTTTTCATTTACTTGCTCCATACACTTACTATTTATAAATTAATGCTAATTATTAAATAATTAAAATCCAAATATTAAATATTATCAACTAGAAATAAAAAGAGTATGATTTCATAAACAAACAACAACTATAACGTTTAATAAACAATATTTGTATGACTCTTTGATATAAACTTTATTACATAGCGTATTTAAAGCAAGGTAAATTCATTCGAAATTTTAATTCATTCAAAAATTCATAACTTTTTTTTCTAGTTCTACTCTTACTATTCCAATAAAGTTTTTTGGCGTGAATATTAAAATGTTATTTTAATTATTTAAATAAATGTTATTTTATTTTTATGTTTTAAAAAATTTCATTCGTTTTATTATTTAAAGTATTTTACTAACAATTTTTACTGTTGTTTAAAAAGAAAAAGTTTAAAACTCATCTAGTTTAATTGCTTCGAAAATTATGTTATGAAAACGTAAGGAGAAACTCATATTAATGTATTTTAAAATGTTATTTAAAAATGCTAAGCGTTTCATATTTTAATCCAATCAAAACGTGCGTTTTACATTCAACAGATTCTATATTTCATCAACGTGAATTCAAATTAAGCATTTTGGTTGGCTTAAAATACATTTATAATGTATTTTAAGTTTTAAAATACTTTACTTTTAAAATACATTTATAATGTATTTTAAATGCGACTTTTAAAATACACTTATAATGTACTTTAAAAGTCGTTTTTCATATGTTGATATTTATGTAATTGTAACAAATGCTAATATAAAAGTGTTTTAAATTGAGTTTGGGCTAAAATTTGGGGGTCCATACTGGTATACCGGTATATATATATGTATATACTGGTATACCGGTATATATATATGTATATATATATATATATATATATATATATACATATATATATATATATATATATATATATATATATATATATATATATATATATATATATATATACATATATATATATATATATATATATATATATATATATATATATATATATATATATATATATATATATGTATATATATGTATATATATATATATATATATATATATATATATATATATATATATATATATATATATATATATATATATATATATATATATATATATATATATATATAAACAAGCAATATATGCCATATTAAAAAAAAAAAAAAGATAATCATCTTAAAATAATGGACAATAATATTTCTACCAAGGAATGTACCATTGTTCTGTTCTGGCTGGGATTTGCAACTTTTAGGTCATTTTGGTTCCGGATGGAGTTGCAATTTTTTTTTTTTATCTCTTTTTTTAAGACATGAAACACAGACTGTGTAAATAAAAATCAAAAAAACATTGTCTTGCAGAGCAATAAAGAACTATTTGTAAACCAAGGTAAAAAAAAATATGCTTGACAAACACATTGTAATTTTATATGTAGTAATCAATTATTTAAGAATTTCTAAAAGTTTAGGAATTTTGTGGTGTAAAAAGAGTTGCTATCCAGTTTTGGACAACAAACAAGCTTTTTGTTCATTAAAACTTACACCTACCTCTGAGAATAGTCACATTTTAAATGTTAATTACATTTTATATAATTAAAAAGTATAGAATGCCTTATATAGTAAATATTTCTATTTAACCTAATTGTAAAAAAAGTAAATAAAAACATAATTTTAAAAATAAATATTATGCAGGTTATAACTTTCATAAATAAAGTTACAAGAAACCAAATAAAAATAACATATTAGATTTAAATGAAACAATAATCTAATTAATGATATAGACAGTATATGTGTTATAGGTTATAAATATATTATCTAGCCACAATGATGAGGTTGTGTTTAGATCATATCCCATTCGGAACGGTTGTGTTAAGATCATATCCCATTTGGAACGGTTGTGTTTAGATCATATCCAATTCAGAACGATTATTTTTATTTGCGTATTTTGCCGAACAACATTTTAAAAAATTTACGGAGCAATATTAATAACAACACAAGACACGGGTTGTGTTTAGATCATATCCCATTAGGAACGATTATTATATTTGCGTTATTTTAATTGCAAGGTAGATAAAAGCTTAAAAAGCAAGCGAGATAAAAACAATAGTTAAAATTTCGGCAAATCCGCCTTACTAGCATTGGGTATTCGGATATTATTAATTTTAACACCAAATATTTATTGTTGAGACTACAAAAAATATGAATAAATTTCTTCAGTAAAAAAAATGTATTGTAGATACGCGGTATAATCCAATGCTAGTTATGCGGTTTTGCACTATTTCCGACAATTTTGTTTTCTAAATGACATTGAAGTGTTATTAAATTTACCTTAAATAACGGTGCTATTTAATAAAAATATAGAATAACAATAAACAAAACTAACAATGAGCAATGTTTAAAAATGATTTAAGTACCAAAAATGCACTATATGCTGCTTAAAATAACGATCTCTAATTTTAAATAAACTTTTTTAGGGTAAAACCATCAAATCATGGCCACTTAATTTTAAACTGCTTCATGTTACCGCGAATCGCTTAGATTCTTAAAAATATTTCTAAACTCTTAAAAAACCTCTTGAGATACAATTTATGACAAGTTTGGAAGTTTTTGTTAATAAGTTAACAAGTTTTAGCACAAATATTAGAAGGCGTGAAAAACATCAAATCTTGGCCAGAGATCCAAAACATGGCCATTGCAAATTTATTCCTGGCCATTAAGTTTTACAAAGTAAAAATAGTGATAATACTTTTAAATTTAAATTAAAAATAAAAGAAATTAATTGTAAAGAGTTCAAAAAAAGAAGTTCTGCATAAATTTTTACTCATATAAATTTAGTTCTTTTTTTAACAGGTAAACAAACAATAGATTTTAAAGCGCTTTACAACATTTAATGTTTTCAAATTAGCAAATGTCTTCAAATAAATAAAAAACGGCTTAGAGCCGTTTAAGTGCTTCGAGCGGGAACGAACCCGCAACCTTTGGTTGCTCTAACCACTGCACTACGGCTGCTAAAATCTAATAATAATCATTTCATTTATATCGTATCTACACTCTATCCCGAATGGTTCTTCAAAAAATCTTTAAGGGTTCTTCGTGTTGACGCTGGTGGAGAACTCGTAGAGGTTCTTCAAAGAACCCTTTGCGAAGGTTCTTCGGAAGAACCTTAAAATAAGGTTCTTTAAAGAACCCGTTATAGTTTTTTAACGAACCGTTCAATATTTTTGCATTATTACTTCGTTGCACGGATACTTTTTTGACTTCTTGAACATTTTTTATTATCTGATATTTATATAATATATAACTATTTAATAGATTTTTAATATTTAATTATAATTATTTAAGATATTTAAGCTAGTTACTTAAGGCCAAAATAGAAATGCAAATAACGACTTTCCTAAGTATTTCACATATATTTCAAAATATGGCAATAAAGAAAAAAAAACTTTTTTTAAACAATTGATATAAATATTTTTAAAAAATTAACAAAAATAAATTTTATTTTACAATCCAATATATCTTTGTTTATAAAAATATATCATCAATTATAAAAAAGGTTTTCTAGTGTTAAATCCACTGTCCAATATATAAATGTTTTTGCTTGAAATTAGCTGTACGAATAAACGTGAGATTTCTGAAGTCGCATTCGTTTGAAGAATTATCTAAAATTCAATGATGGAATAATATATATATATATATATATATATATATATATATATATATATATATATATATATATAGAGAGAGAGAGAGAGAGAGAGAGAGAGAGAAATAACACAATAGATAATATTGTACAATTCATTATTTGTAATGCAAATCAATTTTGAATAAAAATTTATATATATATATATATATATATATATATATATATATATATATATATATATATATATATATATATATGCTTGTAAGTCTTGTCCAAAAAAAGCTTGTTAAAGTGAAATTCGATCTCTTTTCCACCACGATGTTGAATGCACGATGGAGTGCAATTAGTAGATAAGATATCTATTGCAAAATGCTTAAATAATCAATTTTTTAAAACTTTTTCATCACCTGAAACTCAAATACAATTTATAAACACATTTCTTTTTTTCGAATTTCAAAGTATAAATATGAAGACAATCTTCAATGTAGGTATGAGAACTTATGATTGTGCTCTCATTAAGTTAGTAGACAGAAAGGAGCCTGTTCGTTTAAACATCTCATATTCCATTTTGAGTCAAATGACTTGCTGTCAGACAATCAATACAGTTTTCGATTCTCTCGGTCATCGATTTGCTATCTGGCTAACTATTGTGACTGAAAGATTGTGCATTAGATAAAGGCTGAGAGGCAAGGGCTATTGCTCTTGACATATCTAAGGTTTTTAACAAAGTTTGGCATGTTAGTCTTCTCCATAAGCTTGATTCATATGGTGTATCTGGAAGAGTTTTTGAGCTTATCAAATCGTTTCTTTGTAATGGCTTTATAAAGCTCATCATCAAAAGCCAACACTCATGTTCATTTCCAGTAACTTCTGGGGTACCTCAAGGTTTTATTCTTGGTCTTGTTTTGTTTCTAAATTATTCTATCTAAATTATTAATTTTTCCAGCAACATTACATATAAGGTAACTCTTTTTGCTGATGACTCAACTTTATACTCCTGTCTTGACAAAAAGTCTTCTGTTTTAGATTGCTTAGAACAGGCAGCCAATCTTGAATCTGATCTCACTTCGTCGTGCTCATCATTTCATCTCTCCTGATTCCATTCTTCACCTCTACTAATCTCTTATTAGCCCCTGTATGAAAACTGTTGTCATATTTGGGCTGGCTCTTCTTATGATGCTCTTTCTTTTCTAGATGAAAAATGCATTGTAAACATAGTTGGACTTGGTCTATCTTCTAAGCTCAAGCCTCTTTCCATCATCTTAAAGTTTGATCTTTCTCTTTTCTACAAATACTATCATTGTCACTGCTCTAAGAAGCTTTTATCTCTAGTTCCATGTACTAAAACTCATTCTCGCTTGACTCTTCATTTAACAAAGCCTCATTTATTTTACTGTATTTGTCCCTGCATGCTCCAAAAACTTATATTCGTCTAGTTTTTTTCCACACGCTTTAAAGCTCTTTCAACCCTTAAAACTATCTATCTTTTTTCAAACCTTTGGAGCGCTCTCTCATCTTCATGTTTTCCTGACTCATACAAACTACATCTTTTTAATTCTTCTGTTAACCCTCTCCTTGCTCTATAACTATATTATTTTTTTCTAGTAACTCCCAACTTAATAGTGGTTGCTTGCAGCCTTGTTAGGAGTGAATCAGAATAAAATAAAAAAATCATGATGGTAACCATGTATTTAGACTCAATATAGGTACAGTCATCTTGTAGTATATATGTATCAAGCAGTTGATAATCACAAACTTCATTTGGTAAACATATTGGCAAAGATTCATACTCTTTAACTCTGAATGCATGCATATGTGCAAAATAAATATATGTGCATATATGCATATGTCAAAAAGTAGCAGCTTACCGCAAAATAAACAGAGTTGTCATAATTAAATAATATTTTGAAAAGCAAAGGAATTTCATCAGTTTTTAATAAAGATAAAAAAAATGTATTGTACAAATGAAACTGAATCCAACTTATATTACTAGCATTACATTTACAAATATTTTCTTTTTTATCAAAAACATCATTGACAACAGTGAACTCCTAATACCTTGAAGTTTTTTGAGTTATCCGGGGTAACTCAAAAAACTTTTGAGTTCCCCTTGAGCCCTTACTAACACTTTCTTATAAAAATCACTCGATAACTCAAGCCCCTGATAACTCGAACAATCACCTGATAAGTCAAACTGTTTTATTTGTCCCAGTGGCTGATATTTTACCTATAACTTGATCTTTAAAAGAAAAATAACACAACGTCTTATTAAAGTGATTAATTTTTTTTATGAAATCAAATTTATTTGATTTTCTGCATATCACTCAAAAGAAATATTTTGACATATTGAATGTTCCGATAACTCAAACATTCTCTAACTTGAATTGATTTCTTGGCCCCCTGGAGGTTTGAGTTATTGGAAGTTATATATATATATATAATATATATATATATATATATATATATATATATATATATATATATATATATATATATATATATATATATATATATTGTTTAAGTGACATCGCAAATAATATATTTTATATTCAATTGATTAAAAACATCATGTTCGGCTATATATTATCTTTATTATTATATGGTGATATTTTGGCTTATATAGTATAAACCATTATCAAACTGAAAAAACTGTTATACAAAATTCATAAAAACTAAAATCAAAAATGACATCATTGCAATGTTGCAGATTTAGACTTAAGTTTAACAAAAAGTGTCTCCAATGGCGTGTCATCACTAAGTTACCATTGTCGCAATTTGTTGATAATAAACATAATGGACTAACCAATCAGACAAGAATTTTTTAAGATATGTATTTTGTCCCATAAAAAATAACATTTATTTACACAAAGTTCAATAAGCTTGTGAATATCTACTAATGACAATTTAGTTCACATCTTAAGATTATCTTTATCTTTGCTTAGAATATCAATTATAGAAATTGTTGCTTTATCTAGTGGAATCAATGGATATAAAACAATAATATCAAATGAAACTTGAATTTCATTTTTATCTATAAACCATTCTTTAGCCTCAGATATGAATGAAAAAGAATTTTTTTGTAGTAAATGTAGGTTGTATTATTTCAAAAAGATGTTGCAAAAGTTTATGAGCTGGTTTACCAATAGTTAAAACTATAGTTTGCATAACTAACCTTTATCACTTTTATGTGCTTTAATGCATTCATATAATCTAGGTGGAACAGCGTCAGAAGGATATATTTTATCATAAGTTTTTTTATCAATTTTATTTTCCTTTTTTAATTTACTGAGAGTTTGTTGAATTAAACAAAGAAAATTTTGTGTAGGATCGACAGCAGAAATAGTGCAGTTACCGAGTTGATCTTTGATTTTTTTTATTGCTGATTTTAAATCTAAAATAGCAAATCCACATCCTTTATCAAAAGGGTATATCTTTATTTAGTTTGAGTTTTTTAGTTCATTTAAAGCTAGATATTGATTTTTAGAAAAATTACTAGCTAGTTTTACATTTAAAACTTGTTTAATGTTTTGCTTACATTTTGTCGCAAAAATTCAGCCTTTTCGATATTAACATTTTCCTACAATTTTAAAGCACATTCTTCAGTTGGTACTATAATGTACATGAACAAAATTTGATTTTTGATGGTACAAATTGTGGGTCAAGATTTAATAAATTTTCCTGGTTGCTAAATAATAACTTAGCAATTGAAATACAACGCTTACAGTGCTCTTATTCACAGGAGTATATCTTAAATTGCGACAATGGTAACTTAGTGATGACATGCCATTGGAGACCAATTTTTGTTAAAGTTAAGTCTAAATCTGCAACGTTGCAATGACATCATTTTTGTTTATAGTTTTAATAAATTTTGTATAACGGTTTTTTCAGTTTGATAATGCTTTATACTATATAAGCCAAAATATCACCATTTAATAATAAAAATAATATATAATCGAACATGATATTTTTAATCAATTATATATATATATATATATATATATATATATATATATATATATATATATATATATATATATATATATATATATATATATATATATATATATATATATATATATATATATATATATATGATATATATATATATATATATATATATATATATATATATTCATATATATATATATATATAGGATATATATATATATATATATATGAATCATGGAAGAGAATAACTTGCATCATGAGGATTCGTGCCGACCATCAAAATAAGGATATTATGGCTGCTGCCCAATGCTCCCTAAACACACTAAAAACAATCAGGCATGAAGTAGAGACTTGCAATGGTGACTACAAGGATGTAGTAAGAAGCAAAATCCCTAGCAAACGATCTGATTGCATTCATACAGCAAAATTCCTCGCAAGTCTGCAGGAACAGGTGTTGAAGAACCCTGGCATTGGATTTCGGGTTTTGTCACGTAAAATGAATGTTGCAGCCTCTACTATGAAGCTTGCATTCAATGAAGATCTTCGCTACTACTCATACAAGCGCCGCAAAGGTCAGCTACTCACAGAAAAGGCCTGTGAAAAATGTTTGATAAACGCGAAGAAACTTCTAGACAAAGTGAAACATCCTGTAGAACCACAAACAATCTGGTTCTTTTCCGATGAGAAAAACTTTTGCCAGGATCAAAAACACAACACGCAGAATAACAGATAGCTTGCATGCAGTACAAAGGACATTCCTTGTGTAATGGAGTTTAAATTTCCCTAAACTGTGAGGGTTTTTGGTGTATCCTCTGAAGGTGATGTGATGCCTCCGCATTTTTTCCAAGAGGACCTCAGGTTGACTTCAGATGGCTACGTGGAGTTGCTGAACACTGTAGTCAAGCCCTGGATAACAAGGGTAGCCAATGGTAGGCCGTATGTATGGCAGCAGGATTTGGCCCCTTGCCATACCTCTGGAAAAAGTCAAAAATGATTGTCTGAAAATTTATACGACTTCACCAGTCCAAATGTTTAGCCTCCAAACTCCCCAGAATTTAACCTTATGGATTATTTTGTATGAGGTGCAGTTGAAAAAGACACCAATCGCACTTCCAGTAATACAAAAGCCCAGTTAGTGGATAAAATTAAAACAGTTTTTGAGGCCCTTCCCAGGTAGACTGTAGCATTAGCTTGTTCGAAATTCCGAAGCAGGATTGAAGCAGTGATCGATGCTAATGGTTGTTATTTTGAGTGAATTTTGTTCATAGTATTGTAATTTACAATGCCTGTAATTTTTTTGTCAACTCATTAAATTTAACAGATACAAAGAAGATTTTCCTTTTTCTTTCGAAACTGTCAAACTTATCCCGAACACCCTGTATATATATATATATATATATATATATATATATATATATATATATATATATATATATATATATATATATATATATATATATATATATATATATCACCGTTCTCCTAAATGAGCAATAAGTGTCAACTCAAATTCCAAAGAAACCACAATATGCCTGTGAAAGCTTATGACTCCTGGATTCCAAAAATATAAAAAATCAAATCATCTTATTACGTCCGAGACAGAAAATCACTTTTGAAAATTTTTATTTTGCACATATTCATGAAATGACAGCATTCTCGAAATTTTACATTTTTACAGCATATCTTAACATTCAAAAAGCTCTTTGAAAATAATAAAACCTACCTAACATAATAAAGGAACAAAAAATATGAAAATGTGAAAGATTTTATGTTATAAAATTGGTAATAATCCAAATAGGTAAAAAATCACTTGGGTAAAATACTGCCTTTCTGAAAGTTTTTTCTAATAAGTTAACTCTAGAATAAATTCAATAATAGTTTTTTTTAATTTGCACTTTTTGAATAATATTGGTAATTTTAAATTATTTTTAAAAATTTACCAAAAATTCCAGGAAAAGGCAGTTTACTACAAATCAAAGCTTTTGAAGGTAGATTTTTTAACCTTTTCTCCTGAAATAAATTGAAAATGCCTAATCATGCAAGAAGTCATAATGAGAACAGAAGAGTTGTTTGTATCATGTGTCTTAAAAAAGGAAATTGTCAATTGACACCATTTTTGGTCAGCAAAATTCAAAACAACTACAAAAAGCAGTTTAACTTTGATGATTTAAGTATTCCTTAAGGTTTTTGTGATCCGTGTAGACTGGCCCTTGCAAAATGTGATCAAGGGCAGAAGGTTGTTTTGCCTAAGCTGTTTCAATTTGAAACCATTGATATAAAAGTTCACACACATGGTCAAGCTTGTTAATGCTTGATTTGCGACATAGGGCAACTTAAACTGACAGAGAAAGACCCTCTTGAAAGAACAAAAACTGGAGAGAAAACATCAGACAGAAGATGTTCTACATGTCTCTCTCTTATTGGTCAAGGTTTACCCCATCATTGCTCTTCATCACAGTTCCATGAAAACTTAAGGGAGCTTGCAAAATCTGATGGAATTGTGGCAGAACAAATTGCCAGCTCAACAATTGTCAGCAGAGAATCTTCTCCTTGTGGAACTATTAGACTTGTGCAGCCAAAAGGAGGAGGACTGCTCCAATCACACAAGGTTTGTATAAAATTCTTCATTAAGGTCGATCATCACATTTAAGTAACTGAAATATTATATTTTACTCTTTAACAGGTCCTTCTTGCTCTAAGCAGTTGTTCAAAGATTCAGCTGTAGTCACCGCTAAGAATCTTGCTCAAGTTCAACTAAATACAGGATTGTCAAACAGTGGAATAAAAAAACTGACTTCCACCATTAGGCATGTTTCGTCTGCCAAAGTTCTGGAACCAAATATATTACACAAGTTCCAGGATCTTGGAAAAAGTCTTGAAGAACACTTTACACAAACCCCAACAACATTCATTAGTTCAGATCAAAAGAAGTCTCAAAGTGTTGTTGTCCATTGCAAAAATCTCCAAGCACTCACTGAAGAAGTTCTACTTTCAAGGACAAGTACTTTCAAAACACATCATTTAACTTGGAATAGATGGTGGTGGAGGTTTTCTTAAAGTCTGCCTTGGAGTTATACAAAATGAAGCAGATAGTGAAGCTGTGTCTCCGCCAAACAAAAGATTTCTGACATCTTCAACATCCAAGGATTCTGGAGTAAAACAGCAACTTCTGGTTGCAGTTGCTGAAGGAGTTCAAGAGAATTACTCCAATGTAAAGCTCATTCTCTCTCTCATTTCAATCAGTGAAATCAACTTTGTTGTCTCGTGTGATATGAAATTGGCAAATATAATTTGTGGATTGCAATCACATGCTTCAGCTCATCCATGCACATGGTCCACTGTGGAAAGCTCTAACCTTGCAAACCGGGGTACTCTGAGGACTTTTAGATCTTTGAAGCAAGCACACAAAACATACACAGCAGCTGGATCCGACATCAAAAAAGCAAAATTGATTGGAAATGTAATTCATGACCCTATTCTCTCACTTGATAATGATGCACTTGTGCTTGATCTGACTCCACCAATGGAGCTTCATCTACTGCTTGGGGTTGTTAACCATCTGTTCAAGATTTTAACAGACCTTTGGCCTGAATCAGCTGAATGGCTACAAGCTTTGCACATTCAGCCCCAACTATTTCATGGTGGTCAATTTGCTAGGAATGATTGCCACAAGCTCCTCAAAAATTTCAACCTTCTCCAAACACTAACTGAAAATGACAGTGCCTTTCAAGTTTTCAGCATCATTGACAGCTTTCGAAAGTTTAGTCCCATTGTTTCTACAAGTTGGATTGCACTTATGCAGAAAAAATTGATTCATTCAGAGATTCATATTTGGCATTGCCAAGAGGAAGCATCACTCCAAAAGTATATGCAGTGTTTTTTCATGTTAAGGACTTCATCCAAAAAACAAGGTTTCCTCTTAGAATCTACAGTGAGCAAGCAACAAAATCTATTCATCATTGTTTTCAGAACCATTGGCAACGATACAAACGACCTATCAGCCATCCAGATTATGGATGAACATAACCCTGACCCTGACGGAAAAAGGCTAGAAATGAATATGACAAGCCTTATCAGGCTTGTCATATTCTTACTATTGATTCTGTCATACTTTTATGAAATAGTTGCCATATCTGGGGTGGATCTTCCAATGATGCTCTTTCTCTTTTTGATAAGGTGCATAATCGTAAACATAGTTGGACCTGTTCTTGCAGCTAATCTCCAAACATTGTCACATCTTAATGTTGCTTCTCTTTCTCTTTTTTACAAATACTATGATGGCCCTAGTGTCTCTTGTGCCATCTACTAAAATTCATTCTCATGAATTTATGCGTCAATGAAGTCTCATCCCTTTACTGTGACTGTTCTTAAGTTTATTAAGTTACCCCAAACTTAATAAAGAGAAAGAGATTGATCGCAAATTGAACTTTATTGATATTATTATTAACTCTGTAAATTATAAATTTAATAATTCTAAATTTTTCAAAAAAAAATACACAGTTTTACAAACTAATTTTAAAAGCTTCACTAATATTAATTATGAAAAAGGATTTATTAAAACCCTGATCAATAGGGCCTTCAAAAAACAACAAGTTTTCATCTAGAAATTGTAAAAATTAAATAAACTCTCCAAAAAAACTCTTTTGCCTTCAACTTAATTGACAAAACCTTCAAAAATTGACTAAACAATCTTATCTCTCCTAAAGAAAACATGTCCTCTCCAAAACCATCTGATATACATTACTTTAAACTCCCTTATATTGGAAAGTTTTCAAATACATTTTAACATCAATTAATTAAATACATTTAAAATATTGTAAAGATAATATAAAAGCAAGACTAGTTTTTGCAACTTTTAAAATAAGTAGTATGATTTCATCAAAGACCCCTAACCCCCCAAATTTAAAAAACCTTTGTTGTCTATAAATTTGTTTGCTCCAGCTGTAATGCTGGATATATTGGTGAAAACACCAGACACTACACAACAACGGTTTTAGAACATTTAAATTTAGATCAGGCATCCTATATTTACAAACATCTTACTTCAACGCAAAAATGCAAAAACTCAACTGACTCTTTTTCTATTGTTGTCAGAGTTTCTTCATGGTAATTACTTATCTTATAAAAAGTAATTATGGTAACAATTGTAAAAATATTAAATTTTTAATGCAGCCAAATAAATTGTTTATATATAGAAATTGTAATTTTTTTTACCTGATGATATCAATTAATGTTGATAAAAGATGTTGTTAAAATTTTTTTTTTTTTAATTGTTCTTCATTTAAAAATTATATAAATATATGAATATATATATATATATATATATATATATATATATATATATATATATATATATATATATATATATATATAATATATACATATATATATATATATATATATATATATATATATATATATATATATATATATATATATATATATATACATATATATATATATATATATATATAATATATATATATATATATATATATATATATATATAACTATTGTAATTATATTGTTAAGAATTATGTGTATGAAAGAAACACTAACCTTTAAGAACTATTACATCCATGAATTAATACAATAACCCACTGTAAAATTAATAAAGTTAACAAAATAAAGACCACGTAATAAAGCAATTTTAAGTAACAAACAATATTACATGGCACGTGTGTTGTGTTGTTATTAATATTGCTCCGCAAATTTTTTTTAATGTTGTTCGGCAAAATACGCAAGTAAAAATTAATCGTTCCGAATGGGATATGATCTAAACACAAACCAAGACACGTGCCTTGTTTGATAGATATATTATTATTTGTTACTAAAATTACTTTATTACGTGGTCTTTATTTCGTTAACTTCATTGCTTTTACAGTGGGTTACTCTATTAATTCATGGATGTAATAGAACTTTAAAGTTAGTGTTTCTTTCATATACATAGTTCTTAATAATATAATAACAATAGTTATATATATATATATTGACAATTTATATTTTAAATAATTTAAAAAAAATATTTAAATATTTAAAAAAAAAAAAATATACATAATTCTTAATAATATAATAACAATAGTTATATATATACAGTATTATGTAAACAGTTATATAAATACAATATTATAATATAATATTGTATATATATAACTATTGTTATTATATTATTAAGAATTATGTATATTTATTTATTTTTAAATATATATATATATATATATATATATATATATATATATATATATATATATATATATATATATATATATATATATATATATATATATTATATATATATATATATATATATATATATATATATATATATATATATATATATATATATATATATATATATTCAAAAAGTTAATGCTCTTGTTCAAGTATTCAAAGAAAGAAGAAATAGTGGTGGCCCCTATTACAAATTTGCTTTATTTTCATCACTAAAGTGATGAAACTAAAGCAAATTTGAATATCTGTTTTTATTGAGTTTCCGTTCATAATAAAAATTTCAAAAATGATTCAGCTATTGATCCAAACGCCTTTTTACATGAAACTAAAAGAGTCAATTGAGAAAATGTTGCTTGCTGATAAAGATGTTAATTTAGCCCAATGGGCTCGCATCTTAGTCCAAAATCATTGGCCTGAAAACATAAACACTCAGGTGACATTTGGAGAAACTGAAATCAGAAACCTGTCATTAAGACTACAGTTAAATAAAAGAGAAATGATTCGTTGATTTTGTGAATACCTTGCAGAAAAAATATATCCTGAAAGTTTAGTTTATTTAGCACACACTCTACGTACTATTCCCATTTCCTCAAGTAAATGCGAATGAGGGTTTTCACAGATAAGTCTGATCATCACACAAACAAGGGCTTCATTAATAACAAAAATAGTTTCAATGTCGTTATTCATAAAATTAGTGAAACCACCGCTAACAAGCTTTGATCCTTCAAAGTAAGTTGATTCGTGGTTAATTAGCGGAAGGCATTCAGCATTAGACACAAAGAGCAAGGAAAGGAGATGAGAGGATATGTACAACGAAAATTTGAAAAAACTATAGGATTTGTTATAGAAGTTTATAGTTTTGTAAAGTTTGTCTTTTATATACAGTGACATGATTCATCACTCTACTCACCCCCTACCCAAAAAAAAAACTGTCATTATTTAATAAAAAGCTTCATTTTTCTGGAAAATGGTTTTTTATATTTGTTCCCGCCTTTATGGGTATGATATGCAGGGGAGCCTACCAAAGGTTATATATATAAAATTTATTCACAAATTAAATTACTGATTTCTGTCTTATTTTTGAAATATAAAGGAAAATACATGTGAATTCCGGCAATTTTTTTTTAAAAAAAAGCACTTTATATATATATATATATATATATATATATATATATATATATATATATATATATATATATATATATATATATATATATATATATATATATATATATATATATAATCTAATAATATAATATAAAATAATATAATCTAATAAAATAATATAATATAATAATATATATATATAATATATATATATATATATATATATATATATATATATATATATATATATATATATATATATATATGTATATATATATATATATATATATATATATATATATATATATATATATATATATATATATATATATATATATATATATATATATATACATCGATATCAATTGATATCATCAGGTAAAAAAAATTTGAAAAAACTATAGGATTTGTTATAGAAGTTTATAGTTTTGTAAAGTTTGTATTTTATATACAGTGACATGACCCATCACTCTACTCATCCCCTACCCAAAAAAAAACTGTCATTATTTAAAAAAAAGCTTCATTTATTGGAAAATGGTTTCTTATATTTGTTCCCGCCTTTATGGGTATGATATGCAGGGGAGCCTACCAAAGGTTATATATATAAAATTTATTCACAAATTAAATTACTGATTTCTGCCTTATTTTTGAAATATAAAGGAAAATACATGTGAGTTCCGGCAATTTTTTTTTAAAAAAAAGCACTTTATATATATATATATATATATATATATATATATATATATATATATATATATATATATATATATATATATATATATATATATATATATATATATATATATAATCTAATAATATAATATAAAATAATATAATCTAATAAAATAATATAATATAATAATATATATATATAATATATATATATATATATATATATATATATATATATATATATATATATATATATATATATACTTTATATATATATATATATATATATATATATATATATATATATATATATATATATATATATATATATATATATATATATATATATATATATATATATATATATATATATATATATACATCGATATCAATTGATATCATCAGGTAAAAAAAAGTTACAATTTCTATATACAAACAATTTATTTGGCTGCATTAAAAATTTAATAGTTTTATAATAGTTACCATAATTACATTTTATAAGATAAATAAATACTGTCTGGTAGTTTCACCAATGTATTCAGCATTACAGCTGGAACAAACAAATTTATAGACAACAAAGGATTTTAAATTTAGGGGTAAGGGGTCTTTTGATGAAAACATACTACTTATTTTAAAAGTTGTAAAAACTAGTCTTACTTTTATATTATCTTTACAATATTTTAAATGTATTTAATTAATTGATGATGAAATGTATTTGAAAATTTTCCAATATACTTACTTTTATATTATCTTTACAATATTTTAAATGTATTTAATTAATTGATGATGAAATGTATTTGAAAATTTTCCAATATAAGGGAGTTTAAAGTAATGTATATCAGATGGTTTTGGAGATGACATGTTTTCTTTAGGAGAGATAAGATTGTTTAGTAAACTTTTGAAGGTTTTGTCAATTAAGTTGTAGAGAGAAGAGTTTTTTTAGAGAGTTTGTTTTATTTTTACAATATCTAGATAAAAACTTTCTGTTTTTTGAAGGCTCTTTAGATCAGAATTTTAATGAGTCCTAGTTCATAATTAATATTAGTGAAACTTTTAAAATTTGTTTGTAAAACTGTGTATTTTTTTTTTGTAAAATGTTGAAGTATTTAATTTATAATTTACAGAGTTATTAATTATATCAATAAAGCTCAATTTGCAATCAACCAGGGTAACTTAGTTAACTTAGTAAACTTAAGAACAGTCATAGTAAAGGAATAAGACTTCATTGAATGATGCATAACATGAGAATGAATTTTAGTATATGGGACAAGAGACACTGGCGCCTTTCATAGTATTTGTAGAAAAGAGAAAGAGAAGCATAATTAAGGGGATGTGGCAATGATTGAAGTTTAGCTGCAAGAACAGGTCTAACTACGTTTACGCTTTTGCACCTTGTCTAAAAGAGAAAGGGTATCATTGGAAGATTCATCTTAGATATGGCAACTATTCCATAAAAGTACGGACAAATTCAGAAGTATAAAGGTGGCAAGGACAATAAGAAGATGCATGCTAACTTATTTTGAAATGGATTTGATATATGGTTTTTGAGAATGATCAGAAGTAAGAGTTAGTTCTAGTAGCAAAAGTGTAGATGATTCATCAATTATATTACTGTTTATAAATATAGGAAGATCTCGATTATTGTGATAACGATTAGCTAAAAACTATTGAGTCTTATCTGAGTTAAAGTTCACCAGCCATTGAGTAGCAGAAGTAAGATCCTAGCACTGACTAAAATCTAAAACCCATGCATTGAGTCATGAGGTTCCAGCATTCAATGTCCTAAATTGGAAACAATGTATTGCAAATTCATCTATGCCAGCCTAATAGATGAAGACGGGTGCAAAGCTGGTCAACATAGAATATGTTACCTCTTTGTCTTTGCCTAGGAGGCTTTCTACTAGACAGTAGCTGGATGCATTAAATGTCTGCCCAAGGTGAGTTTTTATCGAGACACTTTTATCTCTAGCTTTTACTCAACCAAGAGCCCCACAAGTGTTTTTTTATGTCAGAGTTGGCTTCTCCTAGCCTTTGCCTGAAAAAACTAGGAGATATTTGTATCCTATATAGGGTAGGATACAAATATGTTGCATGGTAGGAACATGTTACCATGTTGGCTTCATTGAGCTAGACAAGATGCGATAGTTGTTATGCTATGTGTAACATAGGTTAGGAGGACCTGAGGCATAGTCAATAGGGTATACCATAAACTAGTATAGTTCTCCTTTGCTAAACTGTTTTCCAGCTTTTCTTCATTTTTAATATCTTCTTGTTTTTTTTAAAGTGACAAATGGCATATTTATATGAAGCTCTTTTTTAAGCATTAAATAAAAGCATTTTCAAAGAGATTAAAGATTTTTGTAAAGCTTGTCATAGACAGAATGCGTATTTAGCAGTCTTATGAGCTTACATAATCTGGACAGTTTTGTATATGTTGATTTTTATTACTTCATTTAAAAGTATTAAGACACTAACATTAAAATTGAGTAGGACCGACATTGCTTATATTGTACAGCCAATTATTCTGCTTAATATACTCATGTAAATTACAATGGAGATTTCTACCTCAATCTTATTCATTAACTACCTCTATCTACTACTTATCTATTCATTACTACTACTTATCTTATTCATTAACTACCTCTATCTACTACTACTATTATATTTGTGTTATTTCAATATATTGAATTAGGTGAGCAATAGAGCTGAATGAGATATCAGTTTTAAATAAGTCAGATAAACTGGTTGACTAAATTATAATGAAGTTAAAAACAAAACATCAAGAACTTTAAAGAACAAGGCAGCAATCATTTCAACAAGTTTACTGATTTCTGTCTCACTAACAAAAGTAAAGAAATATTTAGAAAAAAAGCTATTAGCTATGACAAGATGTTTATCATTAAAAAAATAATCATATAATGGTAATCAAGGATCACAATTTAATTTTTATAAACTGTTATTTCATTTATATAGTTTTATGTAGTTTTTATAAGCATGGTGTCAATCTGTGCAGGGAATCTAGTTAAGTCTCAATTTATTAGAATACTTCATTCTGTTTAGTTTAAGGGTTAAGAAACGAGATAGTGTATCCTATATAGTAGTAGAACATATAATTTCAATTTTTAGTTATCTGGCAGGATTTAAGTTCAACGGATTTAACTAGGATCTATTTTTTAGTAGATTTAATTAGGATGTATCTTTAGGTCGATTAGGCAATTTTGAAATAATCAACTTATCGGGTGTCCTTACCACTTTAACGTTACCTAAAAAAGTCTTGGTTGATCCCTTTTGTTTGTAAACCAGGTAATGTGGGCTCTTAATGTACTTTTAATATACTGTTTTATAATTAGTTGCTGTTAAGTTCAATTGAAGTTGCACAAAAAACAAAATAGAAATGGATTGTGGGAATAACAGCCGAATATATTCTCCAAAATTCGCTACCAACGATAATCCACCTGAGTTGGACGCTATATTTGTTGCTCGGTTTAAAAAATGTTTCTTTGTACTTAGCGGTTTGCTTTTACATAAAAAAACTTTTTCTGTTGTTTATTATTATAATTATGAGAAGAAAATCTGGGAATCTTATAAGTTGCCCAGTGAATAGTCTGGTACCCATTTAAACCCTTATTGCGTGTCCGGCGAGGATAGCAAATGGTTACTCATTTGGATACCGTATCTGCGCACATATGTTCCCTCTTACCCTAAGTATTGTAAAATTTACTTGTGAATAGTTAATCGCAGCAACTATGTATTTTAACTTTTTTTTACGCTTGAGAATATATTATTTTTCATCATCATTTAAGAACATATCATTTTTAAACATGAACTCAAAAGGAATACGGAATGTGTTTAGACTTTAAAATCAAACTAATACAAAACATTGTTTGGTGTTTTCTTTTGTGTAGTTGTGCAACTTTTTTGATAGTGTGACACTACCAGTCTTGTGGAGCCTGAGCCGTGGAGTCACTGTATTTTAGAGGAGCCACAAAAATGTAGCTGCTCCTGCGTTTTTTTAAAAATATGCAAACTTTACTGTTTAATTAAGCAAGAGATTGATGTTTGAGAAAAAAAATTCTAAAAAATTTTTTTTTTACAGCTTTACAATCCTGGACACTACTATGCACAATCCTGAACACTTTTATAAGTATATTAAAAAAACTCCTTTTCAATTTCAATTTAGATGTTTTGCAGTTTATGACGTATAATTCATTGTTAGATGCTATACAGACATACGAAGAAAAAATGATTACAAAGTATCGTGTCGCAAAGAAATCAAAAGATTTTTCAAAAGATGGTAAGCTCAAATAAATAAAGTTTATTTCTGACCTACACTAAATCTAAAGGGTTCTTTGGGGTTCTTTGCCAGTTCTTTGAAGAACCTAAAGGTTCTTGGAGAAATTTTAAGGTTCTTTAAAGAAACTTTGGGTTCCTAATATCCTTTAATGGTTCTTTGAAGAACCGGGGGCTTATTCACAAAGTAATACAAAAAACCCACAAGGATCTACTAATCGCTTTACAGAAACCCTTGAAGAACCTTAATTTAGGGTTTTTCAAATTTTTTATAAACGCTGTTTTATTTTTCTAAGAGGTTGATAACTTTTTTTATATAAGTAGACTAGTATGAATTTATAAAGAGTGATATAGTAACAATAGAAAATGATTATCATGACAATATTTGATTTGCGCTTTAAACATTTGAAATGTTTTTATTAACATTGCTACCATCAACAGCGATTATAAAAGTAACACGTTTTTTTTTGTTTTTTTTTGAGCATTTTTCTTATTCCTATATGCTTTTATCTTGCGAATTTTATTATTGCAAATGGGTTTATTTAGATAAACAAATATATCATTTGTTAAAATTTAAAAAATGACAGCTTATTTGAACTGGAGTATAGAGTATGTTTGCTTATATATATATATATATATATATATATATATATATATATATATATATATATATATATATATATATATATATATATATATATATATATATATATATATATATATATATGTAAATATATATATGTAAATATATATATATATATATATATATATATATATATATATATATATATATATATATATATATATATATATATATATATATATATATATATATATATATATATATATATATATATATATATATATATAAGCAAACATACTCTATACTCCAGTTCAAATAAGCTGTCATTTTTTAAATTTTAACAAATGATATATTTGTTTATCTAAATAAACCCATTCGCAATAATAAAATTCGCAAAATAAAAGCATATAGGAATAAGAAAAATGCTCAAAAAAAAAACAAAAAAAAACGTGTTACTTTTATAATCGCTGTTGATGGTAGCAATGTTAATAAAAACATCTCAAATGTTTAAAGCGCAAATCAAATATTGTCATGATAATCATTTTCTATTGTTACTATATCACTCTTTTTATATATATATATATATATTCATTCCCACAGTTTCAAAATTTTGGACTCTAATACCAAAAACAACTCCTATGCAAACCCTTTTGAGGGGTGTTAGTACATATGATAGGGATCTCATAACAAAGTAATTTTGAAATCAGGAATTACCGTCCACAAGACTTATTTGACTTAATTAGTTTTATCTTAATGAAACGCTGTGACTTTTACTGAAAAATTTTTCTGACACAAGTTTACACAACTTTTCCAAATATAACAAGTATCAAAAGGTTAAGAAAGTGTTACTTGATGGTATTCGGTGTATTTTAAAATACCAGTGTGATTTTTTTAAATTCTTATCACCAAAATAATGTCAACCAAATTACGGCGATTGTTTTCCGGGAAAAGCCTGTATAAATATCATAGTTTTGAAGAAAAATTCGTAGAATGCGCATCAAAAATGCCCAATTCAGCAAAAACCTATGAGGATTGTCAAAAATCTGTGTGCATTATCTGCATGAAGAAAGCAGACCAAGTTCTGACAGACTTTTTAAAGCAAAGGATTCAGCGCCTCATCAAGAATGATCTGAGCTTCAATGACTGCAGAGTTCCTCTTGCCTCATGTCAGACATGTCGTTTTAAACTGAAAAAGTTTAAAGATGGGGATCCTAAGATGTGTAAACCAAGATTGTACAGGTTTGAAGACATCCAAATAAAACCGGCAACTCGAAGTTCAAACACCTGTGATTGTTTGATCTGCCAAAATGGGAGGCTTAAAGGTAAAGAAACTCACCCACTTGAGCAAAAAGACTAGCCTGCAACAACCAGTCAGCCACCTAAAAGTTCAGAAAAACGTTGTACAAAATGTTTGTCTGTTCTCTCACAAAGCCTTTCTCATCACTGCACAATTGGTTCACGCCATGAAAACTTGAAGCAACTGGTATTGTCAGATCCTAAAGGAGCTGAACAAGTTGCATCTTCCATTGTTGCATCCAAGGAAGCATCTCATGGAGGAACAATTTGACTTCAATTCAATTGAGTAGGATGCATTTTCCAATCAGAAAAGGTAAAATGTATACTTACCACATTCTTCTTTAGAGAATGCTAATGCTTTTTGAAGAATGCTTTTTCCTTCCAGATTTTTAACAGGAGATATGGTTCAAATTCAACAGAATAAAGGATTGTGTTACAACGGAATGAGGAAACTTAGATCGTTCATCAATCATATCAGCCCAACAAGATTAGTTGAAAACATATGAAACATATAAAACATAACAACTTTCAAAAAAAACTTGCTGAGTCTGGACAAAAATTGCAGGACTTTTTTACTGTCAGGGTTGTGGTTCATTGCAAAAGAATTAAGGACTTGAAAGACAGGATTGAAGAAGAAATTGGCTCCTCATAGACTGCCTTTGCAAAGATAGGTATTAATGGAGGAGGGTCATTCTTAAAAGTGAACATTGGAGTTATTGATGAGGAAGAAAACAACCTAGAGCCTCACAGTCCTGTCGAAAAATCTGCCAAACTCACGACACAAGTCTCAAAGCAAACTAGTGTGAAAAAGCAATTTCTTGTGGCTGTTGCTGATGACACTCTTGAAAATTATTGAAATGTGCAAGAGATTTTTCAACTCATCAAGTTTCAAGAACTAATCCCATCAGAAGCTGCAGTAATTTCTTGCGATATGAAACTTGCAAACATTATTTGTGGCATCCAGTCTCATTGCAGCAAGCACGCTTGATGTTGGTGTGATATTGAGTCTTCAAAGCTTCTTCTGTGTGGGAATCAGCGATCCTTTGGAGCTATAAGAGCTCAACATCAAAGCTTTGTGGGTAGTGGCGGAGATGTAAAAAGATCCAAGGAGTTCCAAAATGATGTCCACAGTCCTTTAATCTTTGGAGTAGTAAGAGATTGCCGGTTCTGGGGAACATTTTTATTTTCAACCCTATTTTCAACCATAAATTAATATTAATATAGGGTTAACATTGAACCCTATTGTATATAAATTATTTAGATAAGAAATAACTTTTCAAATTTATATAAATTTGAAAAAATTGAATTTTTTTAAAATAAGTGTTAATTTTTATTTCTTGTTACAAAATGTTACGAAAATTTCTTGCATGACGTCACAGGTCACGTGACTTTTCTTGCTTCTTATTTTTCTTTATATCCTAATTCATATAAATATTTTACTACTTCAAGGTGATCATTTTCTGCAGCAATATAAAATGCCCATTTGTCACATTTATACCCTAATTCATATAAATATTTTAATATTTCAAGGTGACCATTTTCTGCAGCAGAATAAAATGCCCATTTGTCACATTTATACCCTAATTCATATAAATACTTTAATATTTCAAGGTGACCATTTTCTGCAGCTTTATCTATTGCATCTTTTGTTCCTTTATACCCTAATTCATGTAAATATTTTACTACTTCAAGGTGACCATTTCTAGCAGCATTATCTATTGCATCTTCTGTACCTTTATATCCTAATTCATGTAAATATTTTAATATTTCAAGGTGATCATTTTTAGCAACACAATCAATTGTCCAATCGTAACATTCATACCCTAATTCATGTAAATATTTTAATATTTCAAAGTGGTTATTTATAGCAGCATAACTAATTGCTAATTTATCACCTTTATATCCTATTTCAAGTAAATATTTTACTACTTCAAAGTGACCGTTTATAGCAGCAGAACTAATTGCACATTTTTCATATTTATACTTAAATTTATATAATTGTTGCTCTAATTCAAAGTCATAATTTTCAGTAGCATAATTAATTGCTAATTCTTCATAATAATACTTTAATTTATGCAAATATTTTACTTGTTCAAGGTTACCATTTTCTATAGCGCGATTAATTGCTTTTAATATTTTAATAACATTATTTTTATTTTTATTTTTTTTTTTTCTAATTCCATTCTTTTTATATACACAAGAAAATTATTTAATTCATTTTCAAAATTTTTTTTATTTTTAATACGCATGCGCTGGGATTTACTTAAGCATAGTAGAAGCATTGGTTAGCTTTATCACTACTAGAATTTATAGTAACTACATGTATCAAAAGTTTAAATATATCCATTTTTAACAGCTAAATTATTAAACGATTCTGAACCTTTATACCCTAATTCATGTAAATATTTAATAATTTCAAGGTTACTATCTGATGCTGAGCTTATCTGGTTACTTACTGCACAATTAAATGCATAATCTGAACCTTTACCTTTATATCTTAACAAATGTAAATATTTAATAATTTCAATATTTCCACTTTCAACAGCAGAATAAATTGTCCATTCATTTCCTTTATACCCTAATTCATGTAAGTATTTTAATATTTCAAGGTGTTCTTTTTCTGCAGCGCAATTAATTGTCATTTCATTTCCTTTATACCCTAATTCATGCAAGTATTTTAATATTTCAAGGTTTCCTTTTTTTGCAGCACAATTAATTGCCCATCCATCATCATCTATTGCATCTTCTGTACCTTTATATCCTAATTCATGTAAATATTTTAATATTTCAAGTTGACCTTTTTCAACAGCATTATATATTGCATCATCTATTGCATCTTCTATATCTTCTATATCTTTATAACCTAATTCATGTAAATATTTTAATATTTTAATGTGACTATTTTCATCTTCTTCATCTTCATCATCTTCTTCAGTCATTTCAATATCATCGCTATATTCAGTAGTTTCTGTAATTTCAGTAACTTCAGTAGTAGTAACTGTAGTAACTTCTTCATCTTCAGTCATTTCAATATCATGAATATTAATAATATTTAATTTTTCTTCTATTAATCTTAATCTTTGTTCTATTGATCTTAAAAATGAATTTTGCATTTCGTTTTCCATTCTTTTTTATATACACAAGAAAATTATTTAACTCATTTTCAATTTTTTGATTTAAAATATTTTTACAATTAATAAAAAATAAAAATGAATGATGATGAGATTAATGAAATATCTGAATTTCAAAAAGAATTTAAACTTTTTGAAGAAATATTAAAATTTGAATTTGAAGAATCAGATTCTGAAGATGACACTTATTATACATCTGATGAAGCTACTTATTTTACATCTGATGATGAAGATGAAGTTAAAGAAAAACCTATAGTTCCAATTCCTTTAAAAACAGTTCAAATCATGGAGCTGCATAAAGATAAGCTGAAATGGATTAATTATGTTCCAACTTATAATGTTATTAATGATGATTATCCTGCTATAGATAATACTTCTTTTAAAAAACATTACAAAAAAAGAAAATTTAGTTTTGAAAAACCATTTAATGTAGATATTAATTTTACTGAAGATGGAAAACCTTCAACAATTCATTTTGTAGAGAAACTACCCATTTTCTGTAAAAATATTTTAAATGATAATTTCTGCCCTTTTGGAAGAAAATGTAAATACAATCATGTTATTCCTTATTGTAATACTGTAAAGGAAAGACTAATATGCACTAAATCTTCATGTCAATATAGGCATATTCATATTTGCTATGATTATCCAAAATGTAGGAATAAAGAGTGTGTTTTATTTCATCCTAAAAAGTCAGAATTATTAAAATTAAGAAAAGCTAAAACTAAATTATGTAAATATATTCTTGATAAAAAAGAATGTAAAAATATAAATTGCAAATATGCTCATTCTAAAAAAGAAATTGAAGAAAATGTAGAAATTTGTCATTATACTCCATGTAAATTAGTAGAGAGTAAATTAAATAAAAAAGGAGAAACAATATATAAAAATAACAGTGATAAAACATGTTATTTTTTACATCAAGGTGAAAGTATTTTAAATTATATTGTTAGAACTTTAAAAAAATGAAAAAATATCATACTTTAAAAGTATTATATTTATATTGATCTAAAAAAATCTTTACATTTTAAAAATGTATAAGAGAAGAATGTTTTTAGATTATGAAAAGCATGAAAAATATACGATAACTTTTAATATTAATTCAGATTTAGAACATAAAGCAATAAATGATAGACATATTAAAGTATTTGCACAAGAAGATTTTACAGTAAAATCAAATTCATATAATAGTATTTCTTTAATGTGTGGAGTTAAAATAGATAAAGGACATGTAATGATTTCACTTGCAGAAAATTATAAACCTACTCTAAATTTACTAAATTCTGTTGTAATAGAGTCTACTGATGATATTAAAATAACTTTATATAATAACGATAAAAAAGATATAAACATTAAAAAAGGAGATTTGTTATGCTGTATTTCATCTTATAATGGTGTTTTTAATACAAATCATATATCACATAGAGCTGCTTTAGAACTTGATAAAAAAGTAGAATCTAGATCAAAAAGTGATAAAGAATCTGTAAAATCTTTATTATCAAGTATAGGGGGAATAATTAAAGAAACTATATGTGATGAAGATAAACCTAGTATAGATAAGTCTGACAATGCTCTATTTGATTTTGGTAAAAAGTGATTTAAAACAAATTTTTCTTTATAGAAAATGCAATGTAATAATGAATGTAAACAGCTTTATCCAGATCTTAACCAGTTTTCAGAAAATCCATCTGCGCCACCACTATCTATAGATCAGAGATATAGATTAGATAAGATAAGTGAAATTCAAAATAAAATGGAATGTGAAAGAAATAGAAGAGCTATGCTAAGTAAAAAATATCACAGAGCTTCAAGAATCATTTCAGCAGTTGATAATACATTACTAGCAAGCACTATGGCATTAGGAGCTGTTGGTATTGGTTTTTTAACAACAATAGTTGGAACACCAGTAGCTATTGCATGTGAAGGTGCAGCATTAGGTATGGGTGTATTATCATTAATAGGATCACAAGCTATTAAAAAATTAGCAATAAAAGCAGAAAAGCATGAAAAGATTAAAGTACTAGCTGATGCGAAATTAAATACGATAAGCGATCATATTTCTAAAGCTTTAAAAGATGGTTTTATCGATGATGTAGAATTTACAATGATACTTTCAGAACTTGAAAAGTTTCAAGCTATGACTGAACAAATTAGAACAAAATCTAAGAAAGATATAGATGAGCAGACTAAAGAGTCAATATTTAATAAAGGAATAGAAAAAGGTACAAATGATGTCATTGAAGTGTTAAATATGAGATTTAACAAAAATCAGAATATAGGAATGATGAATAATACTCTTAAGAATTAAATAAACATATATTATGTATTTACTTGAACATATATTATGTATTACAAACATAATATATGTTGATTTAATCCATTTAGGGATCTGATAATCACATTGTGATTTAAAAAAATTATTGCATATATAAAAATGTTTGCAAAAGCTACAGATATTGAAGCAAGATTAAAAATAGCAAAAGAACTTGCTAGTTTAAAGAAAAGTGTTTATCAAGATGATGTAAATGAAAAGTTAGGTTATGATGCTTTACAGACTAACTTGGAAAAATTGTACAAACCAATAATTGATAGTCAATCTGGAATAAAAGAAGGTATATCTAAATTAGAAAATAAGGCTGATCAAATAGCTAATACTTTTTCAAGTTATCCTGCTTTACTAGATTCTGAAACTAAATCAATCATGCCACCTGAAGTTGTAGATAAAATGTCATTAGGACCTATCGCAGCAGAATATCTAAAGTTGTATACTGCTAAAAATAGTAAAAAAGTATCAGATGATATATTTGGTATACATTACAATGAAGGTGATAAAAAATTTTACATTGGTAAAAAACCAATAACTATTGAAGGTAATGATATAACTATTGAAGATAAAAAATACACTGGTACACCTGGTCTTTGGGAAATCATAGTAAAATCTCATCCTGTTAAATATACTAACAATGATCGTAATAAGTATAAAGAAATTTTATATCAAACAGATGCAATTCGCTCTGATTTAAATTTAGCTAAACCAAGATCATCTAAAAGTTATAAGTACAATAATGTAATAAAACCTATTTGGGAAGAGATGATTGGAAAGTCTGGAAAAGGAGTTGTCATTCTTCCTAGTGATCCAAATGCACTATTTGAGATGCTTAAATTACGCTTAGCTGGTTTACAAGCAGGAAATACTGGAACAAGAAATGAGATTGTTGCTATTTGTGATGAGTTGTTACGACAGGGTCAAATAGATGATGATGACTATAAAGCATTACAGAAAGCAATAACTTAAAATGAATTAAAAAAATTATTTTATATATAAAAAATGACAAAATACTATGATACTCTTATCAATCTTTCAGATAGTCAGAAAGAAAAAATTAAAAAAGCAATTGAATCTGATACTAACGCTCTTATAAAACTATCATATGAAGATTTAAATGGTGAACATAAAATAGCTTTAACAGAGTCACAAAGAAACAGAATGAAAGCAGCCTATTTAAAAAATAAGGGTATAACACTTTCACTGAGTAGAGCACAACTTAAACATAATGCTAAAAAAAATGGTGGATTTCTACCTCTACTTGGATTAATTGGAAGTGTAATTGCAAATGCTGCTCCTGTTATAGCAACAGCAGCATTAACAGGAGTAGGTGCAGCTGCTGGACATGCTATAGTTAATAAAATTGCTGGAAATGGTATTATTTATGGAAAAAAGAATGGTTATGGATTTAAAATTAGAAAAGTAGGAAAAGGAGTATTTTTAAACCCATGGAATGGTAGTTATAATTATTTAGACGGATATTATTCTAAAAATGGAAATGATTATTCATCAGTAGGTAAAGGTTTGTTATTAGGAGAAAATTCTCCATTTAAGAATATACCCTTATTAGGTCTTCTTCTTTAGGAACTAGATCTTCATAAAAATATATATTTTTTAAAAAATATATATTTATTGTTTCCACAAAGAAGTTGGATAATAAAATAAATCTAATCCACTTCTATACTTTCCATTTAATAGATCAGAAGACAAATCTATAACAACAAATCCATGCTTTTTTGACCAAGCTTCATTACAAAACTTTTTAAACTCATCTAATTTCATATCATTTGAAACATGGTCATTATAAATATGATTTACATTTTTAGAATCTTGTTTAAACAAGCATATAAAATTTGCATTTTCTCTTATCGTTCTCCTAGGCAACTCAAAATAATTTTGTGCCAAGTAGAAACAATCTACATTGCTATGTCTTCCTCTTATATAGTACTTTTCACACTTGTTTTGTTTTGTAAATTGTAAATCATCGAATATCATTAAATTATTTTTAATACAGTTAAGATTTTCAGGTTCTGGTACATCATCTGCTGTTTCAAAAAATTTACACTCTATATCTGTTTTATCTTTTAAATCTCTTGAAATGTTTTTAATAACAAACTCTGGATTTACATTGTTTTTATTTATTTGATCTTGCAACTCAAATAGTTTAAGAATAACTTCTTTTGGTAATTTATTTTCAAAAGAATTTTTTAATATTTTGTATTCAGGTTGAAAAAGTGACTTTCCAAAAACTTGTAAATTATTATAGTCTAACCAACCAGGTCTTAAGAGCAAGTTTAATAATAATGTTGTCTTTCCACAACCTGATTTTCCAACAATAATACCTCTTATACTTTTAGGTAATAACTCATTATTATGGCGTTTACTTTTATTTACATTCCATGATAAATCTATAATTTCCATTTTTTATTTATGAAAAGTATTTTTTAAATAGATTTTGTGTTAAATAAATTAAAATACATATATAAAAAATGTACTGCGTTAAATGTAAAAACAAAACAGATACATTCCACTTACAACATGCTGTTAGTAAAAACAAAAGAAATATGATATGTGGAAATTGTGCAATCTGCGGAACAAGAAAATGTCAATTTACAAAAGGAACTGAAAGAGCTAAAACAAGATCCGAAGGAGCTAAAAAAGGAGGTGATTTGGTAGAATCTATTAATAAATTTACAAGTAATAGAAAATTACCTTTGCAAAAGTTTCCAGGTGAAATGCATATACCAGGTATGAACTTTGCAGGACCTGGTACTAATTTAGATGAAAGATTAACTTCTACTGAGATGCCTAAAGAATGGAGTATGCCTGTAGATAGAGTTGATAAAACAGCTTATATTCATGATCTTGCTTATAAACATTTTCCAGATAAAGAGCATAGAAATTTAGCTGATAAAATAATGCTTGAACAAATGGATGCTATACCTAATCCGACACCTCGTGAAAAATTGGAAAGAAAGATTATAAAACCTATCATATCTGCTAAAGTAAGGTTTGGTATGGGAAATAAAGAGTCAATGAGTATTAAAGAATTATGTCAAAAAAACTACCAGCGCAGAGTAAAAAAAGCAAAAACCTGAAATGGACTGATGAACTTGCAAATGAACTTCAAAAACCAGTTATAAAACATTTTAGAAAAAGAAAAGTAATTGCAAATGGAATAGATGAAATATGGGCTGCTGATTTAGTTGACATGCAAGCTTATTCTAAATTTAATAATGGTATAAAATACTTATTAATGGTCATTGATATATTTTCAAAGTATGGATGGATAATTCCATTGAAAAGTAAGACAGGAATTGAAGTTGCTGATGCATTTAATAAAATATTTAAAGATAGAAATTGTGCTAAATTATGGGTAGATAAAGGCTTAGAATTTTATAACAAGTATGTTAAAGCATTAGGTGTACATCTCTATTCAACTGAAAATGAAGAAAAAAGCTGTGTAGTTGAACGATGGAATAGAACAATGAAAGAAAAAATGTTCAAGTACTTTTCTGCTAATTCTACTAGAAAATACATTGATGTTTTAGATGAAATGGTAAAACAATACAACAATACAAAGCATTCTTCAATTAAAATGACTCCAGCTGAAGCAAGCGATAAAAAGAATGAAAATAAAGTTTGGTTAAATTTAAATAGTAAAGTAAGATCTGAACATAACAAGCTTAAGTTTACAATAGGTGATAAAGTGAGAATAATTAAAAAGAAAGAATTATTTGAAAAAGGATACACACCAAGATGGACTGAAGAAGTATTTACAGTATCACAAGTTCAATACACAGATCCACCCACTTATAAAATAACTGATTACAATAATGAAGAAATACAAGGTACTTTTTATGAACAAGAACTGCAAAAAACAAGTCAAGAGATATTTAGAATTGAAAAAGTTATTAAAAAACAAGGTAATAAATCATTTGTAAAGTGGTATGGTTATCCTGATACTTTTAACTCATGGGTTGATAATACAGAATTGAAAAATATTTAGATCCCTTCGGGATCCAGATTCACATAGTGATTTAAATTTTTTTTACTATTAAAAAAATGAACAACTCAAATGTAAATGTGAATATATGTGTAACAGCTACTTCTGGTAATGCTAATACAAATACTACTGTAACAACAACAACTTCAAATTACAACTCTAGCAAATGATGTAAGATAAAATTTATATATTTTTACAAGAAAATTAAAATAATTTTTTAAAATGAGTTAAATAATTTTCTTTTATATATAAAAAGAATGTCATATGTAGATATTGAAAATTTTGATGAAGCAAATTTATATGTAAAAGAAACAAAAAAATTTAATAAACCTGTTCAATATCAAAAAATAGTAATTGAATACAAATACTCTAACTTTTCAGAACCTTTAAGAGTAAAAACTCCAAAATCATTATCATATGGAGTTTATGAAAATAGAGACATGAAAACAAAAGAACTTACAGGATACTCAATTCCTTTTGTATGTGAAAATGATATATTTATCGCAATTATTGAAGCTATTGAAAAATTTTGTAGAAATAAAGTTATTGAAAATGAAACAACGTTAAAAAAAGGTGGTATGAAAAGCTTAAATATTAACAACTTGAATATTTTAAAGTATAGAAATGATGATTTTAATGCACCTCCAGTTATATATGCAAAAATACCAACAGATTATAAAAGTAAAAAGATGGATCAAGTATTCAGAAATAAAAATGACGATATTTTAGGAGAAAGTCTTATTAAAAAAGATGTGATGTTGTTGGATGCTTAGCAATTGAAGGTATATATATAGGATCAATGATTCAATCTATTCAAGTAAAATTATTAGATGCAGTTGTATCTAAAAATGAGTATAAGATAGAAAGATTTTATATTAAAGATGTAGACTTAGAAAGCGAAGATGAAGAGTAAATATTAATTTTATATATTAGCAAATAATATATAAAATGAGATCATTAAATGATCAAGCAAAGCATTGAAATTAACCTAAATAATTATTATAAATATAAAAAATGTATATTGAAATAGAAAAAAATAAACAAAATCCAGTTATAATTAAATTTGATGATATTATTAAACTTGATGAAAATAAAGAGTATGAAATGGCACTTGATAGATTTCAAACTATTCTCTATAGTGATTCAACTAAAAACAAAAAAGTATACATATTAAATAATCTTGTAGATGGAAAAATTGTATCTAATAATGGAAATGCTAAGAAAACGACTGTAATGTATTCATTTATACCTATTATTGTTTCTAAAAATTCAGTTATTAATGAACAACCGATATCTAAGAAATATTTTCCGTTAAAAACAAAATCCATTTCAGAAATGAAAATTGACATCATTGATAACTTTAATAAACCTATAGATTTTAATAATGAAAGTTATACCATAGAATTTCATATAAGAGAGAGAAAAAAGTAGATCCATATATAAATTTTTTATATTGAAAACAATATAAAAAATTATGACATATATAAAAAATGTCAATAACAATACATATATCTTCAAACGATACTGTTATAAATACTAATATGACAGTACCTATGGAACTAGATACAGATAAAGAGTATGGAATAGCTCTAAAAAAATTAAAGACTTATAATAGTTTTCCAAATATTATTGAAGGATTAAACAATACTATAAATATTACTATAGAAGCTAGTGATAGCCCTATTTATCAACAAATTAAGATCCCAACAGGATCCTATGAACTTAGAAATAAAAATACAATTGTAACTAGATATGTAATGACTACTCTTAAAGATCAATTTGCTAAATATAAAGAGTCTTTTAAAAATGTACCAAGCACAGATATTGAAAATTATAAAAAAAAACAAAAGTATGATAGTATAAGACTTGATCCTACATCTATTATATTTGAAGCAAATTTTAATACTGAAAGATCACAGATTATTATTAAGAAAAATAGCAATATTAGAATACAACTTGATGATGATTCTATAAAAGATCTTTTAGGTTTTAATAATAGAGATCGTGATGGTGATCTTATAACATTTGACTCATCAAAAGTATATATTTCAGATAAAGTAATAGATATAAATCATGTTAATACTATTCGTGTAACAAATAGTCTTGTAACAGGATCAATTATAGATGGTGTATATTCAAATGTTATATATTCATTTTATCCATCTACGCCAGTGGGTTATAAAATTGTAGAAGTACCAAATAATCCAACTTATTATAGATTATTATCAAAAAAAATTTGGGATATGAAAACAACAATAATGGATCAAGATGGACATATACTTACTTTACAAGGAGAGCCGATAAGTATTGAATATGAAATAAAAGAAATTGTGTCAAAATGTAAATCAGAACATCTTTTAGAATGACAAGTATCTATTTTAAAAGAACAAAATGGACTTTTAAAAAAACAATTAAGATAATTGCAAAAGCGATTTAAAAAATATATATAGTAAATAAAATGTTAGATATAAATAAAAAAGCATATACTCACAAGTATGTAGTAGGTGGAAGTGGAGTATTTACAGATATAAATAATATGTATAATCAGGCAAAATCTTCTGATTTTTTTAGAGCATTATCTGGTATGAAAACAATGTTAACTAATCATTTTAATAAAAATGGACCTATAATTAAATAGCAAAGCCAAGATTCATTTAAAATGAATTAAAAAATATATATAGTAAATAAAATGTTAGTTATAAATAATAAAGGATATACACACAAGTATGAAGTAGGTGGAAGTGGACTATATACACCTTTTATAAATATGTTTAATAGGCAAGCACTAAGTAATGCATTTAATACATCTCGTATTTTAGCTAGTAGAGCAGCTGCTACAGACTTGGGAAAAACTGCTGTAGATGCAGCAAAGTCAGCAGGGAAAGAACTTGCAACTTCTGCAATATCTACTGCTAAAGAAATTGTAATAAATAAAGGTAAAAAATTAATAGAAAATGTAAATAAATCATCAAAGATGACACCTGAAAATAAACAAGAACTTAAAAATTTAATAAATACTTTAGATAATAAATTAAATGAAGCAGTGCCTGATATTAGTAAAATCATGATGGGGTCGTCAATAAAAAGTAAACCAGTTAGAATACAAGATTTAGTTAAAAAACATAAAGGCGATGGGCTTAGAATAGCATAAGTTTATAAATCGCTTTAGCGATTATTAATCCCTTTTGGGATCTAAATAGCAGAAAGTGATTTAAAAAAATTATATTGTATATATAAAAATGGTAAAATCTGATATATTTAATATTACTGATAAATTGAGATTTGATGAGGAGATTAAAAAATATGAAGAATATGAATTTACACCTTCTGTTAATTCAAATTTAAATTTAGGAGAAATAAGAATTTTTATTGAAAACAGTGATTCTTTGTTTCATCCACATGAATCTTATTTAGAAATTGAAGGAAGACTTGTAAAAGCAGATGGAACTTCATATGCAGATACAGATGCAATAACACTATCACACAATGGACTTATGCATTTATTTGAAAGAATTGAATATAAGTTCTATGATACAGTCGTTGAATCAGTTCAATCTCCAGGTATAGCAACTACAATGCTTGGAATGTTAAAATATCCAAATGACTTTCAACAATCAAAAGCAATGAATCAATTGTGGTTTAAAGATACTACAGCAACAGCAGATTTAGTTAATAATACAGGATTTTCAGCAAGGCAGCAATTTATCATTAAAAAACCAACTACAAAAGGTTCATTTGAATTTAGTATTCCATTAAGACATATTTTTGGATTTTGTGAAGACTATGAAAAGGTTTTTTATGGATTAAAGCATGAACTTTATATGCTAAGAAGAAATGATGATAATGCAATTTTTAAAGCTGGTGGTGTATCTGTAGCTGCAGGAAAAGTAAATATTACTAGAATATCATTAATGATGAGACGTGCAACTCCATCTGATGTAGCAAATTTAGAACTTGTTAAAATAATTAAATCACAAGAAACACTTGATATAGGTTTTAGATCGAGGTACTTAGACAAAAGGAATGTTGAACAAAATACATCATTTGACTGGAGATTAGGATTAAGAACAACTGAAAAACCAAGATATATACTTGTAAGTTTTCAAACAAATAGGGATGGAAATCAAGAACAAAATGCTTCAATATTTGATCATTGTGATTTGAGAAACATGTGGATTGAGCTTAATGAAGAAAGATATCCTGCTACTAATTATAGTTTATCATTTCCGAATATGAAAATTACTAGAGCTTATAGACATGCATCAAATTTTGCTAAAGATTATTATAATATGACAAATCTTATTAGTCTATGTGGTATCACTCCTTTAGATTATAGAGATTTATATCCTATTATGTATTTTGATGTAAGTAAACAATCAGAAAGAATGAAAAATTCAACAGTTGATATTAGACTTAAAGCAGAATTTAATACACCTGTTCCAGCAAATACTGTAATATTTGCTCTCATCATTTCAGATAGAATAGCAAAACTTACTTCAAATGGAGATAGATTAAAATTTGAATATTAGGTCACACTACGCTAGGTTCTAAAGGAATCAATAATAAAAAATGTGATTTTTTATAGAAAATTCTATAAAAAATTGAAAATGATTTAAATAAATTTTCTTTATATATTAAAAAGAATGAGTGATAAAATAAAATATACGAAAAAGTATTTATTAAATTTATTAAAAGATAATAATATACAACAAACATCTAAAGATCCTATGGCATTAGTTATGATTGCTATGGATCATAATTTAATTGATAAAGATTATGTAAAAACAAATATCATTACTAAAAAACAAAAAAAACCAAAGATTGAAAGAGTTAAAAGAGTTAAAAAAGAAAAAATAGTAAAAGAAAAAAAATCTGCTGGAAGACCAAAATTTCTTCCAACAAAAGAAAAAAAAGAAGGAGATCCTAAATATGATTACCTCACAAAAATTAGAACAGATCCATGGGGAATTAAACTTACTAATATGGAAACTGGTGAAGTTAAAAATTACAAATCATTTTATGACTATAATAAAAAAGAAAAGCACTCTAAAACATATATTTTTAATAGAAATGGGAAGATTGTAGATGGAGTAAAAATTGAAATAATTAGAGCAAGTAAAGAAAAAGATGCATTATCACAAAAATAAAATAGTTAATGAAAAATAATTTATTTTTATAGACTTTTTCTATAAAAATATAAAAAAGAAAGCGTTTTTTGTATTATTTAATTTTCTTTACATAAAAAATAAAAAATTGAAAATGATATAAATAATTTTCTTGTGTATATAAAAATGGAAAATAGAAATGTAAAAGAATTAAAACAAATCGCTAAAGAGCGAAAAATAAAGTACTATTATAGAATGAAAAAAGCAGATCTCATTAGAGCAATTGAGCAACCAACTCCTACATTAGATAGACCTATTCCAGAACACACTACACAAAATCCTTTAACACCCACACAATATGTTCCAATTAGTTATATTAATACTATTAAGAACAAAGTGAATTCATTTGCTAATTGGATTATAGACTATGTTCCTGAACCTATTAAAAAGGCTGCGAATGAAAAACTTACATCAATAAAATCAACTATTTCTAATTTCTTTGGATTTAAAAGTGAACCTATAGAATCTAAAAAAGAAAAAAAGATAGAAAAGAGAGAAAAGAAACCCATAGAATTTAAATTATCACAATCAGCTCTTAAAAATGTAACTAAACAATTTTCAGCTGAAGGTGTTGAAGGATATGATGCTTTGTCCTTTATGAAATCAGCTGAAAATAATGTCATTAAAATACTAAATGATAATAAAGGATCAAAGATCTATATTGTTCTTTCATGTGAAATGGAGCGTACTGATCTTAAAACAGGAGAAACTATAACAACTATTGCGTCATTTTCAACAAAAGCAGAAGTCGTATTAGAGTCAACAGATTTAAATGAATTCTATGAAAGAGCTGAACAGAAAATTTTAGAATCCTTGTCAGCATTTCAACAACTAGGATCAAGTTGGAGATTTGTTTCAGTTAAAAAGATGGATATAAATATCATTGAATATAAACCACTTAAAGGTAAATCTTACATTCCTCTTCCTAAAGAGTTGGCAGCTAAAAAAGCAATTATTAATATGAAGAATGAAGACAACGAATGCTTTAAGTGGTGTGTTGTCAGATTTTTATATCCTAAAGACAATCATCCTGAAAGACTAGATAAAGATTTAAAAGAACAAGCTAAAAAATTAAATTGGAAAAACATAAAATTCCCAGTATCACTACAACAGATTACTCAATTTGAAAAAAATAATCAAAACATTAGTGTTAATGTATTTGGTTATGAAAATTCAGTTTATCCTTTAAGAATATCTGAAAACAAAAATAGGCAACACCAAATAGACTTGTTACTCATTTCAAATGATGAAACCAATCACTATTGTTTAATAAAAAGTATAAGTAGATTACTTTCATCACAAATGTCTAAAAATGAACATGAAATGTTTTATTGTAGAAATTGCTTGTTAGGATTTTGTACTGAAGAATCTTTGTTAAAGCATAAATTGTATTGTGATACTCATGATTCAGTACGAATTGAACTTCCAAAACCAAATACAATGATTAAACTTAATCATTTTAAAAAATCTATGAGAGTGCCATTTGTAGTCTATGCAGACTTTGAAAGTTTTATAAAACCAATCAACACTTGTACACCTAATCCAAATGAATCTTATACAAAGCAGTACCAAAAGCATACACCTAGTTCATTTTGTTACTATATTAAATGCTTTGATGAAAGTGTATATCAAAGTAAACTAGTTACATTCACTGCAAGTAATAAAGATGAAGATGTAGCACAAAAATTTGTTAATATGCTTGAAGAGGATGTAAAAAAGATTTACAACGATTATTTAAAATTTCCAAAAAAGATGATATTTACTATGAAAGACAAAAATAATTTTGATAATGCAAAAATATGTCATATTTGTGAAAAAGATCTTAATGAAGATAGAGCACGAGATCATTGTCATATTACTGGAAAATATAGAGGCGCTGCACATAGTGATTGTAATTTACAATTTAAAATTCCAAAATTCATTCCAGTACTATTTCACAATTTATCTGGTTATGATTCTCACTTGTTCATAAAGAAATTGTCAGAAGGAGGAAAAATAAATTGTATACCCAACAATGAAGAAAAAAATATCAGCTTTTCTAAAGAACTTAAAGTAAATGAATTTATGAATAGAGAAGGTAAAAAAGTTGAAGTTAAACTGTATCTACGTTTTCTAGATAGTTTTAAATTTATGGCTGCTAGTTTAGATAGTTTAACTAAAAATTTGTCAAAAGATCAATGTAAAAATATTAGTAGATACTATTCTGGAAATGAACTCAATTTATTGTTAAGAAAAGGTGTTTATCCTTATGAATGGGTTGACTCTATTGATAAATTAAATGAAACACAATTACCACCAAAAGAATCATTTTATTCAAGATTAAATGATGAAGGAATAAGTGATGAAGATTATTTACATGCTCAAAATGTATGGAAAGAGTTTAATTGTGAAACATTCAGAGATTACCATAATTTATATAACGAATCTGATGTATTATTACTAGCTGATGTCTTTGAAAATTTTAGAGATGTCTGTTTTAACAATTACAAATTAGATCCTGCTTGGTACTATACAGCACCAGGATTAGCTTGGGATGCTGCGTTAAAAATAACAGAAGTAAAATTAGAATTATTAAGTGATTATGATATGATCTTAATGATAAAGGAAGGAATAAGAGGTGGAATTAGTATGGTTTCCAACAGGTTAGGAACTGCTAACAATAAATATATGGAAAATTATGATGAAAGTAAAGAATCTACTTACATACAGTATCTAGATGCTAACAATTTATATGGATGGGCAATGAGCAAACCCCTTCCTACACATGGGTTTGAATGGATGAATGATGAAGAATTAAAAAATTGGAAATCAACTTCTTGCATATTAGAAGTAGATTTAGAATATCCTGAACATTTAAATGATGTTCATAATGATTATCCTCTAGCTCCTGAAAGATTAAAAATAGACAAAGTTGATAAATTAATACCTAATTTAAATCATAAGAAAAATTATATCATTCACTATGAAAACTTGAAACTCTATGAAAGACTAGGAATGCAAATAACAAAAATTCATAGAGGAATAAAGTTTGAAGAAAGTGCATGGTTGAGTAAATACATTAAATTAAATACAGATCTAAGGACTAAAGCAACAAATGGTTTTGAAAAAGACTTTTTCAAACTTATGAATAACTCAGTATTTGGAAAGACAATGGAGAACATTGAAAACAGAGTTGATGTGAGATTAGTTACAAAAAGAGAAGAAGCTATTAAATTAGCATCAAAACCAAATTATGAAAGTAGAACAATATTTGATGAAAATTTAGTTGCAATACATATGAAAAGAACAAAACTAGTTTATAACAAACCCATTTATTTAGGCATGTGTATTTTAGATTTGAGCAAGACTTTAATGTATGAATTTCATTATGATTACATAAAAAATAAATATGGTGATAAAGCTAAACTATTATATACAGATACAGATTCATTAATCTATGAAATAAAAACAAAAGACTTTTATGCAGATATTGCAAATGATATTGAAAGTAAATTTGATACAAGTGAATTTAATAAAGATCATCCAGCTGTTCAAAATGGATTTAAAGTAGGTGTAAATAAGAAAGTAATAGGAATGTTTAAAGATGAGTCAGCAGGAAAACAAATTACAGAATTTATAGGACTCAGATCAAAATTGTACTCTTACAAAATAGATGAAGAAGATAAAAAGAGATGTAAGGGAGTAAAGAGAAATATAGTAAAAAATTATATTACACATGAAGATTATAAAGACTGCCTGCTTAGCAGGAGAAATCAGATGAGAAAAATGAATGTCATAAGATCTCATTTACATGATGTTTATACAGAAGAAATTAACAAAGTAGCATTGAGTGCAGAAGATGATAAAAGAGTAATTCAAGAAGATGGTATTCACACATTAGCATATGGACATAAATTAAAAGAGAGTAAAACATTGGTTCCTTCGGAACCCAAACCCAACTTTTCATTTCAGATTGATTGGAATGAAAGTGATAGAATTGACAAGCCTAACTTTTCATTTCAAATTGATTGGAAATAAACAGGCAAGCAGGCAGGCAAACATACAGGTAAGTTATTTTTTATATCTAAAGAGATCTAAAAAAATCTAATAAAGTAATAAAAATGGACAAACATATCAATGTTGAAGGAATTATATTGCCAAATGTACCCTTAACAAACTTTCAGTTAATAAAAGCAGCAAAAAAATTAAAAATAACGAATCTGATGAGGTGTATTTGTAAGAGATGAATTACCTAAAAATACACAAAACAAAGAATGTGGAATATTAAATACTGGAGATTCAAGTACGAATGGATTTCATTGGGTTTGTTGGTATAAAGATGGAGAAGAAAAATTAAGTTTTGACTCTTATGCACTACCACCTCCAGTTGAACTTGTTCAATATTTACACAGTCCTGTTTATTATAATAGTAAAAGAATTCAGTTTGGAGACACTTCTTTTTGCGGACACTTGTGCCTTTATGTATTAAAAAAGCTTGATGAAGGTGTTGATTTTCAAAGTATTGAAAACTCATTATATTGAATTTAAAAAAATATAGTATATAAAAAATGAGTATGAATATAGCTGGTAGTAATTCATTATATGGTTACACAACAGATGGATTAAATATCAACATTAATGTTGGCAATACAGCCACTACTGATGTTGATTTAAATTCACATAAATTAATCAATGTAGCTGATCCTACAGATGCACAAGATGCAGCTACGAAAAATTATGTAGATAACAATCAAACTTCTAGTAGTGCATGTCTAAAATTAGATGGAACTAATAGTATGAGTGCTAATATAAATTTGAATTCACATAAATTGATCAACGTAGCTAATCCTACTAATGCACAGGATGCAGCTACAAAGAATTATGTAGATAATAATCAGATTTCTAGCAGTTCCTATCTAAAAATAGATGGAACTAATAGTATGAGTGCTAATATAAATTTGAATTCACATAAATTGATTAATGTAGCTGATCCTACTAATGCACAAGATACAGCTACAAAGAATTATGTAGATCGCTTAATTCCTTATCAACATAAATATAAAGTTTTGATTATAGCTGGTCAATCAAATACATATGCTGGTAGAGAATGGGGTTTATCTCAATCAATAACAAATGTAAATTATATGAACAGACGAATAGTCCAATTTGCGATGGGTAATGGACAAAATGATGTGTTACTTCCTTGTTCATTGAGACTAGATGTAAATGAAACAGATAATAATTGTTGGGCAGGATATGGTTCAATACTTGCTGGGCTTATAATGCAAGATGCTGAAGGTGCGAATACATTAAATATGATAAATCCTGATGAATGTTTTATGATACTTCCATGCATGCTAACTGCTAAAAGTTTCAGTAATGATTATTTTATGCCGTATGGAACTGGTTTTAAAAATTTAACTCGTAAAATCAATTACATTTCATCACATTATAACGCAGAGTTTTGCTGTATGACTTGGAGTCAAGGAGAAGATGATTCTAAAACCGGTTGGTGTGATAACTATGCATATATTCTAATGAATTTTATACAAACCATTAGAGATTGTATTGCATACTCATCAAGCCAATTTGATACATTGCCAATCTCACAAATAAAAGCAAATAAAATGCTATTCATTACATTTCAAATGCTATCTTCATGGGTTCAAGCAAACTCAACTACAGCAACTCAAGTTCAAGATGCATTAAAAAATATTATAAATTTTTCTCCATATACAGCTAGTATATCTCTAGATGGTATGCCTCCCAGTCTTAGGAGTGCAAATTTCGATGGAGTACATTATGATTCAAGACAACAAATATTTTTAGCAAACAAATTTTTTGAAGCAATACCAATTGCAATGAATAATATATATGGTGGTGGTTATGGAACACCATATAATTCTGGAGAAGTATTATTAGTTAGACAAGTTGCTGGATATTTATTTCTTAACAATTATTATAGCGCCTATAGAGTATTTAATTCTACTCCATCTACTGCTCAAGTATATAGTACATTATTTACTAATTGGCAGTATAAAAACAAAGATGGCTATTATAAATATAGACTTAAATATAAAATTAATGGTGTATGGAATAGTATTATATTTAAACAAGCATTCCTTCCAATGATGTCTATTACCAAAATGTTGCACAACTCATATCAACAGATACACCATTTGGATGTACAGAATTAGGACAAGGATTTTGCGGTTTAAATTTGACAACTACAAAAAGCTTGATGAATTCTGGAGCAGTACTTACACTAGATACAAGTGGTGGTTATTGGGCACCTGTATGTCAAAATATGAGCTATGTATATAATGGACAACCTGCTATGCCTATATTTGATAATTATATACAAAATAGTACTCTTCCATTTGTAGCAACAGAACTAGAATTATATGCTATAAGAGACCCTATATAATATTGTTAAGACAATTCTACTATGTGTTAGCAAATCCAGCGCATGCGCATTAAAATAAAAAAAAATTTTAAAATGAGTTAAATAATTTTCTTGTGTATATAAAAAGAATGAATCAAGAAAATAAACGTACAAAACTTGATTATGCTGCTCAAAATGGTCGCCTTGAAGTAATAAAATATTTACATTCTAAAGGATATAAAGGAACAGAATGGGCAATTAATTATGCTGCAGGAAATGGTCACCTTGAAATATTAAAATATTTACATGAATTAGGGTATAAAGGTTCTGAATGGGCAATTAATTATGCTGCAGGAAATGATGACCTTGAAGTAGTAAAATATTTACATTCTATAGGATATAAAGGAACAGAAAAAGCAATTGAATACGCTGCAATGAAGGGTCACCTTGAAGTAATAAAATATTTACATGAATTAGGGTATAAATGTGACAAATGTGCGATTAATTGCGCTGCAATGAATGGTCACCTTGAAGTAATAAAATATTTACATGAATTAGGGTATAAAGGTACTGAATGGGCAATTAATTATGCTGCAGAAAATGGACACCTTGAAGTAGTAAAATATTTATATGAATTAGGGTATGATTGCTTTCATGTTGCAATTGATTTTGCTGCAATGAATGGTCACCTTGAAGTAGTAAAATATTTAATTATGAATGGTCACCTTGAAGTAGTAAAATATTTACATGAATTAAAGTATGGATTCATTTTATAACGCTTTTAGAAACAGCAAGGTAAAGTCACGTGACCTGTGACGTCATGCAAGAAATTTTCGTAACATTTTGTAACAAGAAATAAAAATTAACACTTATTTTAAAAAAATTCAATTTTTTCAAATTTATATAAATTTGAAAAGTTATTTCTTATCTAAATAATTTATATACAATAGGGTTCAATGTTAACCCTATATTAATATTAATTTATGGTTGAAAATAGGGTTGAAAATAAAAATGTTCCCAGAACCGGCAATCTCTTACTACTCTTTGGTCCTGATCAAGCACTGATTTTGGAGTTCATCCCACCTATGGAGCTTCATCTTCTGCTAGGGGTGGTCAACCATCTGTTCAAATGCTTATTGCAAAAATGGCCAAAGGCCACAAAATGGCCACAAACTACATTGCACATCAAGATTCAGCCTTTTCATGGAGAGCTTTTCACTGCATGACTGCATGAAGCCATCATGGAGGCTTCCAGGCTTCATTCAGCCTTTTCATGGCTTTTCAAAGGCTTCATTCAGCCTTTTCATGGAGGGCACTTCACTGCAATGACTGCACGAAGCGTCTGAGGAAAATTGATAAATTGGCTGAAATGGCTGAAAATGAGAGCACTTCTGAGCCATCTTAATTCATTCAGACATTCAAAGACTTTCACGAAGTTCACCCTGCATGCTTTGGAAAAACTTTACATCCCAACTATGAGGAAAAAATCACCATCTCCAAAAACAGTTACATGAGTTTGGGAATCTCTGTTACTCCAAAGGTTCACACTGTTTTCCACCATGTGACACAGTTCATCAAGCTGAAAAAGAAAAGCCTTGGTCTATACAGTAATTAAGCCACTGAAGCTCTGCATTCGGATTTTGGCAAGCATTGGAAACGATACAAAAGATTGAACATCCATCCAGACTACTCCAGTCAACTCCTGAAGTGTGTCATTGATTATAACAGCAAGAAAATGTAGAGTAGCTTGCTATGAGGCACTGACCATCAATGAACATGTTGCATTTTTGAGAATTTATTAGTTTATTTTTAGAATGTATTTATTTTGTAATAAATAAATGTTTTAAGATGTATTGTTATCATTTGTTACCTTATTACTTCATAATATGGTAATTTAGGGCAGTTATATATTTTTGGAGGGATTTTGCAGTTTTTCAGGTTTCGTAATTTAAAAGCAAAAACTTCAATGTTGAATAAGTCTTGCGGACGGTAAACCCGGATTTCAAAATTACTTGTTATGAGATCCCTATGATATGTACTAACACCCCTCAAAAGGGTTTTCATAGGAGTTGTTTTTGGTATTAGGGTTTAAAATTTTCAAACTGTGTTTCAATATTGAATTTTAGATAATTCTTCAAACGACTGCGACTTCAGAAATCTCACGTTTATTCGTACATCTAATTTCAAGGAAAAATATTTATATATTGGACAATGGATTTAACACTAGAAAACTTTTTTTATAATTGATGACATATTTTTATAAACATAAACATATTGGATTGTAAAATAAAATTTATTTTTGTTATTTGTTTGAAAGTATTTATATAAATTGTTTGAAAATAGTTTTTTTCTTTATTGCCATATGTTGAAATATATGTTAAATATTTAGGAAAGTCGTTGTTTACAATTTTATTTTTGGCCTTAAGCAACTAGCTTAAATATCTTAAATTATTATAATTAACTATTAAAAATCTATTAAATAATTATATATTGTATAATATATAATATAAAAAATGTTCAAGAAGTCAAAAAAGTATCCTTGCAACAATGCAATTATGCAAAAACATTGAACGGTTCTATGAAGAACTATAACGTGTTCTTTAAAGAACTTTATTTTAAGGTTCTTCCGAAGAACCTTTGCAAAGGGTTCTTCAAAGGTTCTTTGAAGAACCTCTACGAGTGTTCCACCAGCGTCAACGCGAAGAACCCTTAAAGGTTCTTCGAAGAACCATTCGGGTTTAGAGTGTAGATATGATATAAATGAAATGATTATTATTAGATTAGTAGCCGTGGTGCAGTGGTTAAATCAACCAAAGGTTGCGGGTTTGAACTCGCTCGAAGCATTTAAACGTTATCGGTGAAGTTGGAAACGGAGAGTGGTTTTTTATTTATTTTAAAACATTTGCTAATTTGAAAACTTCAAATGTTGCGAAGCGCTTTTAAATCTATTGTTAGTTTACTTGTTAAAAAAAAAGAATTAAATTTACACAAGTAAAAATTTACGCAGAACTTCTTTTTTTAAACTCTTTCCAATAAATTTGTTTTGTTGTTAATTTAAAATTTAAAATATTATCACTACTTTTACATCGTAAAACGTAATGGCCAGGAATAAGTTCGCAATGGTTATGATTTGGTATTTTCTAAGCCTTGTAACATATGTGCTAAAACTTTTTAGTTTATTAACAAAAATTTCCAAACTATTCATAAAATGACAAGTTTGGAAATTTTTGATGATCTTGAGAGGTTTTTTAAAAGTATAGAAATATTTTAAGAGTCTTAGCCAATCGCGGTAACATATGACGCAGTTTAGAATTAAGTGGCCTAGATTTGGTGGTTTTACCCTAAAAAAGTTAATTTAAAATTAGACTCCGTTGTTTTAAGTGCATTTTTAGTTCTTAAATCATTTTTAAACATTGCACTTTGTTAGTTTTGTTTATTGTTATTCAATATTTTTATTAAATAGCACCGTTATTTAAGTGTAAAATAAATGTAATAAGGCTTCAATGTCTTTTAGAAAACTAAATCGTTGAGGATAGTATAAAACCGCGTTACTAGCATTGGATAATACGGCGTATCTACAGTACGTTTTTTTTACTGGAGAAGTTTAAAACTTTATATATTTTTTATTTTAACTGGTTATGGGTTCATTTTAGTATAAAGGGTATTATTCATGTTTTTTGTAATCTTAACAATAAATATTTGGTGTTGAAATTAATAATATCCAAATATCCAACTAAGTAACGCGGATTGTCACTACCCCCTACGAAATATTTACTATTGTTTTTATCTAACTTGCTTTTTAATCTTTTATCTACCTTGCTATAAAAATACGCTAACGAAAATAATCGTTCCGAATGGGATATGATCTAAACACAACCCTTAAGAAAAATGCAACATTCGAATAAAACTCGCGTTCGACTAACGGTAGCTTAGTAATTAAACTTCATTGTTAATTTGCGCATAGTTTTGCTTTTGTGAAATGTGCAAAACGATTTAATAACGTTATTAAAAAAATTTCGAAAATAACAAAATATTTTTAATCGTTAAAACCTAATAACAAAATTTATAAAAAGTACTGTATAAAGTTGTATAAAAAAAAAAAAATATAGCGTATTTACAATATTATATATATATATATTTATATAAATATATATATATATATATATATATATATATATATATATATATATATATATATATATATATATATATATATATATATATATATATATATATTTGTAAAATATATATATATATATATATTTGTTATTAAATATGTATCAAGTCTAAGTTTTCTATAGCGTATAGTTGAACTTTAAAGACATTCATAGCCTTTCCGCCCTTTATTTAGCCTTATTTTTATCGTTACTAATGAATTTCAATTACTTCGGACAAAAGTTTAGATTTAATAAAAGTTAATGGAAATTTATTATGTCATTATATAAAGATATATATAAATATATATCATAGGCAAAAGCGTGAGATTTTAGTAGGGGCCAAAGCACAAAAAAAAAAAAAAAAAAATCATAATATACATAATAATAGTTGAAATATTTTTCAACTAAAAACCTTCTTAAAAATGGATACTACTAAACAATTAGGGGGGGAGGAAGGTCATGCCCACCACGGCTCCCCTTTTTGTTTCCTTCCGTGGGCCCATATACATATCTATCTATCTAACAATATATAAATTCCAACAAACTGCAAAAAATACAAATATTTTTTTTTAAACATACTTCTTTAACAATAAATTTACACTATAATAGTTATTTTATTTGCTTAGTAATGCTTTTAACAGAATTGTGGCTTTGAAAAAAGCCTAGTTTTTGAAGTAAATAAAACTGTGACATCCATAGAAAGAGTCGAATCTTTAGTACGCGATGGAAACCACATATAATATCTAAAATAAAATAAACCTCTCAATTAATACAGCCATACCTATTTAATTAGGATACCCTGTGTCCCGGATAATAAATAAAAATATAACTGTTATCACAGAAAAATAAAAATACATTAGATATTTAGCACAATAAATGAAAAACACATTAACAAACATAATCAGTCTCTAAATAAATATGATGTAACCGATTTAATATTGAAATGAAGAAGATCAACAAACATCAAAGCAAGCGTGTAGTAATCATCACGTTGCATAACCTTGCCATTATAGACAAGATAAAATATATATAAGATATATAAAATTAAAAAAAAAATTAAAAATATCAAGACTTACAAGCAATTACTGTATAATAAATAAACATTTAACTGTTAATTACTGCAAAATAAATTAATATCTAACTATAATAACATCTTACTGAATTATTAAATATAATCTTGAGGACTTTAAGACAGTAGCAAATTGCAATCTTTTAGCATGCTATTAGTTAAAACCTTGCAATACAAACAGATAAATAAAAATACATTAGATATTAACACAATAACTGAAAAACCCATTACAAAAAAGAGAAGAGGAGAATGATTTCCTATACAAAAATAAAAAACAAAATCACCTAACTCTTGATACACAACACATTTTACTATTACAAAACAGAAAAAACATTAAAAGTTGAGGCTTCAATACAGTACAAAAAAGAAAAAGATACCTGTTTCAGATGTAAAGTCTTGAAACAAACCATTTTGCAGACATTCACATAATGTCAAGTCAGAACACAAAAATATCTTCAATATGGAATAATTATAGATCAAACTACCACATGTGTGAAAAAGCATATGTATTCTGTTCCCTCTATAGCGTGGTAGCAATCTTCTGGGCAACTTGTGTTGGTCCAAAAAGAACCCAAAACCCTTTGGATGACTTATCAATAACATAAAGAAAGTAAGTTGGCTATTGCAAGGAGAATGTGAAATAAAAACATGCAATAATTATAATATTTATTTTAGTTTAACTCAATTAAAAACAATTTTATTCACAAACCTACACTATATTTAAGTAAAAGAATTATAAATACTTTTTGCATCCTTGTAGCGAAGTTTGTATTGCAGAATTGTTTAGAAAATGAATTGTGTAGTGAATGAAACCAGGTACTTAACACACAACCATGTCGTATGTAAGTGTTCTAATATCTGCTGAGTAGTGTTTTTTAATTTTGGTGTTTTTTGTTACTTGCTGAATTTCCTCCAACTCTTCCTGTAAAATCAGTATTAATGTCATTTTGCAGTACAAGAATTGCATAATTTTTGTCAGCAAGTTGTTGGTATAAAATTGCCTTTTGATAAGAAAACTTGGTTTCGATTAATGTTAACTGCTGTTTCAAACAAAAAAATTAAATCTCTTTCTCATAACCTTTTTCTGGGACTTAACTAGTCAGCTCTCTAACTGGATAGTGGTTCATGAGAAGAGGTTTCTATAGCAGGACCAGATAAAAGAGATAACTGACCACTGTTTGATACAGATAAAACACTGATTTGTTGAAAGGGAAAAGAAGAGCATATAGCAATGTGAATTGAGGTTGCAATTGATTGCGATATTTGTGCCATAGCAGATGTTATTATTTGGTATGCACAGAGCATGTTGCAGATATCAATAAATTGTTTTGAATCTCGTGAAAAATGGTTTACAAAGTTTTTTGATGCTTTAACTAGTCGCAGAATCTAATTAGTACAAACTTTGATGTTAAAATACTTATTGATTACTTCTACAGTTACTTTATATGAATCCTTGTTAGTTGCCAATATATGCAGTAGGCGTTCATTACTACAACCAATATTTAAATGAGCTGGTAGTGTAAAACTACAAGTTAACTAACTTTTAGTAGAAAATAGATTTATACAGTTGCCTGGAAAATTTAAAAAGTGTACCAACATACCTTCAATATTAATGCACCTCCGGAACAGAAATAAAATTTTAAAAATGAATAAAAATCACTGGTAATTGTAAAAAAACAACAGAATTTATAACAAGAAGTAACAGTAACAGTAGCAGAAACAGTTTAATAAAGTGTAACAGTAACAATAACAGTAAAAAGAGTGGAAATGGAACCTCCACTGGATCGAAAACTACGTTATGTGGTCATGAATATTTTTAAATTATATTTTGCAGGCACATAGAAAATTGATTTATACAGTTGACTAGAAAATTTCAAAAATGTACCAACATGCCTTCCATATGAATGAACTTCCAGAAAAAGAACGAAATTTTAAATAGCAATAAAATAACTGAAAAATTTATTGACCATAAAAAAAAACACATAATTTATTCAACATTAAACATTCGACTTTTTTAATAAAGTCTGAGTTGATATAAAATTTTTAAAAAAAGACAAATAAATACATTCTTACCACACCGACTTCGAGCACGCTGTGAAAAAAAAGGTTCCAGTTTTTAACGTTAATATGGGTGCCGTAAAAAGCCAGATACGCACGTACCTAGATATTGACATAATCAAAGGCAAACGGAAAAATATTACGCCAATCACAAACAATCTTTTAAACATAAAAAATATAATAATATTTCCTTTTTAGAAATATAATAATATTTCTAAAAAATGTGTGCAATGTTTCCAAGAAAATTTTGAAAGTATTAGCCATAAAGATCAAAAACATTTTATAAACAAAAAAGCTGAATTAATTTGTAAATGCAGGCATAAAAAAGTAATACTCTTGAGTCCTTAATACAAGGGAGAATGGGAATAAAAAAGGAGTAGGGTAGAAATTTTAGTCCAGATCTAATAAACGGAGGAGGAGGAGGGAGTGGGGGTTATAAAAGGATGGGGAGTTTATGTAACAATATAAGTATTTTTTATAAAAAAGTTTATTTTATCAGATCTAATATGTTTTACAAAACACACTTAAAGCTATTTACTTCTAGCGTGGCTTGCAGTCAAATGCGCATTTTCAAACAGCTGTCTTATCATAATTTTAATAAGATTTCATATGCTGATATAAGTTTTATACTTTGGTAAGAAGTAAACCAAATGCTAATTTTCGACAAATCAAGATTTAGTAGGTCGGCGACTTTTAAAGCCTGTTCACACTGAAAGTTTTTATTTTTATCAGTGACTGAAAGAACTATTTTCTTATTATTAAGGCCAATTTTCTTTTTTTAATTTTGACAAAGTTTTTGCTAGCAACAAGTAAAAATTATTAAACGGGTGGGGTAGGGACTTGTGGGGGGTCTTAATAAACTTAGGGTGGGTGGGAAAATTTTACTAAAATTATTAAACAATTTCTTGAAATAAACTGTAGAAGATCTTTAGATAAGTATTTTTACTGATGTATTGTTATAATGTATATTACTAATACATGTATATTTAGATATCTATTTTTACTAATATATTGCTATAATATATATTTCTATACATAAGTTAAGTCTATGTCGACCACCTTGTAGTATCGCTCGCAGCTTGTTTCTCTGCGCAGCGGCATTGTTCGTCAAGGTTCGTGATTCAGAGTTATAGAGTTGAGAGAGGGTTTAAACCACAATTAAGTAAATTCCTTGCCTGAAGTGGTCTTCTAAACTCTAACTTCTTATTAATCTGAATGAAAAACATTCTCTAGCAGTATGCTACAAGGTTACTCTAATGTGAATACAATGGCACTGCTCAGAGAAACAAGTTGAAATTAGTACTACCAGGGGTGTGGTAGTATTCAAACTTGGAACTTCTTACTTATAAAGTGAGCACCCTACCACTACCGCATTTGATATCTAGCTCAAGAATATTTATTTATATTTATTTATTGATATTTTATTACTATAGAATTTTTGTATATAAAATAAGTTTTTTAACCCGACTGAAGATGACTATAAAATAGTTGAAACATGTATTATCATTTTATTTGTTAAAAAAAAGAAGACTTTATAAGTGGAAGTTTTGTTAATAAGTAGAAAAAATTTGTCTTATTTCTTAATTGTACTTTATATATATATATATATATATATATATATATATATATATATATATATATATATATATATATATATATATATATATATATATATATATATATATATATACATTTTTTTTTTTTTGTTCTTTTCTTGAATATTCAATATGGTTATACAATAAGATAGTTGAGATAAAAATCGTTATATAACAAAAGAAAATATATACAAAAAAGAAAGAACGCGGAGACTCGCATAAGACCTTCAGGTCTTATCATCGAGAACCGCTCGTGAATATTAAGTACATTAAATTAACATGAAGTATAAAATCTAAACAATGTCGTATTAAAAATTAGCGAGAACGTAAATTTCGTAATAATATATAAATAAAATTGGAATAAAGAAATTGTTGATACTCTTATATATAAATACAAAAATATTTTAAAAAGTACTGTTTTCACAAACACATAAGTTATGGATCAGATATAATATTTATATATTACCTAATGTAATAAACTTCATATTCATTTTCAAAAGAATTTAAAAATATAAAAAAACGTCTTCAAAAGACAAAACAATTTCTTTTAGTTTTTTCTTGAATGAAAGATAATTCCATTCATGGGAAAAATCAAAATTTTTTAAAACTATTTTGTTCCATAGAAAAGCTCCTCGATATGAAATACATGACTTTCCAAAATTAGTTAAAGATAAAGGTTGCTGAATTTGATTATCATTTCTTAAGTTATATTTATTTTTATCTTTAAAGGTATATAGATGAAAGAAACTGGAGATTCGTTGATTTTACACTTGAACATAAAACAAAGTATATTAAAAATATTTAGCTGATAAATATTAAGAACTTTCATTTGAAATAATAATGGTTTGGCATGAGCAAATCGATCTTTATAATTGATAAGCCGAGCAACATACTTCTGCTGACGATAAAGAGGTAGCAGTTTAGATTTATTGGTATTACCCCAAGCAATATTTGCATAATTTATATGGCAATGGATTAAAGAGAAATGTAATTGTGTTAAACTGTGTTTATTTAAAGCATTTCTAGCCTTGTACATTACTCCTATATTTCGAGCAACTTTATTGCACAATAAATCAATGTGATACTTCCAACTAAGGTTTTCATCAATATTTATTCCTAAAAAGTTAGTAGTTTGTTCTCTTTTTATTTGAACTTTGTCAATAAAAAGTAAAGGCATCACAGGAGGTAGTAGCTTTTTTTTTGAAGTTTGATGAAAAAGTATCCATTTAGTTTTTTCAACATTTAATGACAGCTTATTCACTTTAAACCAGTCAGAAACTTTTGTTAATTCAATATTCATATTTTGGAATAATGTTGTTATGTTGTTATGAGCTAAAAAAAGATTTGTATCGTCGGCAAACATGACCGTCATTAAATTTGAGGCTTTAGAGAGATCATTAATGTAAATTAAAAAGAGAAGAGGTCCTAGTATAGAACCTTGAGGGACCCCACATGTTATATCTAATAAATTGGAAGAGACAGTTGTATTACTGTAAACAAACTGTTTACGGTTGCTTAAATAACTTTTAAGAATCATTAAAATATTCCCTTTAATTCCATAATACTCTATTTTTTTAAATAGGATTTTGTGGTCGATGGTATCAAAGGCTTTCGATAAATCTATGAAAACACCTAACGTATATTGAGATTTTTCAAAAGATTTAGCAATATTGCGGGTAGTTTGGAGTATAGCGTGTTCGGTTGAATTACTTTTTTTAAATCCGTATTGATATTGATACAGTATATTATTTGAAGATAAATGATTGAAAATTATATTATATAAAATTCTTTCTAAAATTTTAGAAAAAACAGGCAAAATCGAAATAGGGCGATAATTTGAAACATTTGGCTATTTTTAAATTGTCGGGGAAAATACCCTGTTTTATTGGATATTCGAAAATTTGAAATATATATATATATATATATATATATATATATATATATATATATATATATATATATATATATATATACATATATATATATATATATATATATATATATATATATATATATATATATATATATATATATATATATATATATATATATATATATATATATATATATATACATACATATACATTAATAAATTAAATAACAAACAAACGGTAACTTAATTTTTTAATGACATCTGTAAAGTTTGTTTTAATTGGACTTGTTAAATGTTACGTAAGTATAAAAAATATGGCGTCCAGAATTGCGTTTTTACATACCATCATCTAAGTTCATACCTCCGTTCTTAGGTCCGCATTTGTTAAACTGAAATTTTTGAGATTTACATATAAAGTTAATGCCATCTGTTTTCAACAAATAATAAACAGTCAACATAATGCCATTAAATACACAATTGACTTGGAAAATGAAAACAATAGATTAAGTTTTTTAGACATCCAAATAACCAATAATCGAAAAGGTTATTACAATTTTAACATACATTGAATAAAAGTAACAACAAACATTAAGGTTAAGCCCAATTAAACCACTATTCAAACATAATATTTAAAGGATTTATTCTTAGAGCTTTATTAATTTACACTAAAAAGTTTTTAAACAAAGTGATCGATTTCCTAATAAATGCTTTTGCTGAAAATGGATAAGAAAAGAAAAAACTACAAAACCTTGCAAACATTGTTATTACTCAAATAATGAAATAGTCTTATCTAACAACGAACAACCATGCCAACTATATCACCATCATGAATCCCAATATTATCAACAAACTTTGAAAATATTTTAAGAAAGCAGGTTACAAGGCAGTCTTGAAATCTAGTGCAAATCTTAAATCTTTGCTAACTTCACGCAACAAAACAAAACTACCATCAAATAGCTATCCCTAACAAAATGCGAGTGTAAACAAAAATATCATAGAGTTGAAACGAAAATGAAAATAGCAACAAAAACGAAACAACACCAAAAAAATGTTTTTAAAGAAAAATTGGAAATATCTGCAATTGGGCATCATAAAATTAAATGTCCATGTAATACAAATTGGGATCAAATAAAAACGCTTAAAGTAAAACCTAAAAAATTTAATAGTACTACCCTTACGGAAATATTCCATGGAAAACCCATGGAATTCCATGAGTAAACCATGGTTTTCCCATGAAAAACGGGAATTCCATGGAATTTCCATGGGTAAATTTCATGAAAATTGAAATCCTATGGAATTTCCATGGGTGAACCATGTTTTTTTTTCATAGCTTAAGCTGCGCCATGGTTGTTACAAATGCGCTTTTAAAGATGGCGTCATAGCTCGTAGAGTTATGATTATTTTTAAATTAGAAAACAATACTTACTGCATTCTTCTGTTTTTCTGTGTTTAATAAGGCTATGAATTATATGTTTTTTATAATGCAATACATTTATATGTTTTAACTAAACATACAGACATAAACAACTAGATATATTTATCATATTATAATGCATTATAAAAGGGATTATTTTTAATTATATTTTATTATATATCATTTATGCATATACTTATTTTAACTGTTTCCAGTAGCTTTGCTTACTTTGCATAACTTGCAATAGTATAGCAAGTATGTCAAGTAAACCAGTTTGAATTTTAATGCCTACTTGGCAAATTATTTGCCAAATAATTATTATTTGGTTTACAACAAATAAATGTTTAGTTTTAATCTACATTAAATAACTAGTGTATTAATGTACATAGTGTAATTTAATGTACATTCAAACTAGTATAATTATTATTATAAAATTTATCGAACGTATTAAAGAAACTTATTTAAAATATTAATATACAAGCAGTATATTAGATAAGATTAGATAACTAAGATAATAAGATTAGATAACTAATGTACAAAAGATAACTAGTATGATCTTTTTTATTTTTTTTTTATAATAGCCTTAGATTACATAAAAATGCTTGAAGTTTATTGTATCGTAAATGTTCATTAAGTATTAAAAAACATTTTTTTATGATAAATGTTCTATTCAATTTTAGTTCTGTTAAGTTGTTTTTGTCTTTTTGTTGTAGTTTTTTCTTTAGAATTATTAGAATATGTAAATAATGTAATATAAATAATGTTTATAAATTCTTTTATATTTACTTTATTATTTCATTTAAATTACTACATTATAAGCCAACAGGTTTGACTGGCAATATAAATAATGTTGTTCATCGTTTATATTGTTTATAACATCGTCAGTTTTTATATGCATTTAATATTTTTAAAAATAGTTCAAAAGCTGTCAAAATAAAATGGTGAATTGAGTTTAAACCAGAAAAGATATAAACGTAATCTTTGGGATTCAACTTGTAAGGATGTTCCAAGAACCACTTAGTTGGAGAAGGAAAACTGTGGTAATATTTTATAAGTATCAGTAAGGGAATTTACTTAATGCACAAGATTTTACTTCATAGTTAAATATAAGCATATAAAAGCAATGTTTATAAATAATACACTATTATTTATTATAATACAATTATTTTTATTTGTTTATATTTAACTGATGTAAAGTGCTCGTCTTTAGTTAAAATAAATTAATTTTTGCACACACTTTGATATTTACTATGCTTTTACATTACTATACTTTATAAATTACATATTTGTTATGTTTTAAATAGTGAAGTAAAAATATAATAAATTTTTGAATTTAATGGTATGTGCGTAAGTTCTTTTATTTTAACTTTATCATTTTATTTAAATTACTGCATTATAAGCAGGTAAGTTTGACTGACAATATAAATAATGTTGTACATCATGCAGACAGCTCAGACAAAGAAGTAAGTTTTTACTTAAAATTACAATTTATAAGTTATACTATATTTGTTGCTGCCTTATTCTATATAAATGTTACTAACATGCAGGTAAAATTTCTATATGTGTATAAATCTTTTCATTTTAACCTTATCATTTCATTTAAATATAAATTTTTAATTTATTTATTTAGCCGTTCATTAACAAGTCCTGTGCTTTATAATATATTAAAAAATGGAAGGACGTGAAGAAAACAGGTTTGTAAATGATGTTGTACATCATGCAGATAGCTCAGAAGAAGAAGTAAGTTTTTTTTTTAATTACAAAAGTAAATATATAATATAATATTTGTTGCTGCCTTGTTCTATATAAATGTTTCTAACATGCAGGTAACATTTATATATGTATTAGTTTGAATAAATCATTTTAATAAAGTTACATTATAGGCAGGAATGTTTGACTGGAAATATAAACGATGTTGTACATAATGCAGATAGCTTAGGCAAAAAAGAGGTAACAATCTAATAATTTGCATTTATAAATAATGATATATTCATTGCTACTTTTTTCTATATACCTAACATTTGGCAACATTCATAATTGTGTATAATGCCTAATTATAAAGTAAGTTATAATAGATAATAATTATAAGTAAAATGAATTAGTAAATAAAGAAAACTAGTTAGAATGTATATAATAGTTGTATGATGTATTGTCTAGATTGGTGAAATGGAGAATGAGACTAACTAGGGTGAAAAAAAATGAATATTAATATGTGAATGGTACTTTGTTTAACATCTACCTGTTTCTACAGATACAGTACAGACGCATTTATAAATGGGCTTGATGTTTTTTTGAATTAAATATGTTGTATTGATGGTTCTTTTTAACTTGTTAAAACTTGAAGTTATTATCAAATTTATATATACTATTTTTATCAAATAGTTAATATAAAATAATAAACATATAAATTGTTTTATTTTTTGTAAAAATTGTTTTCTTGATAAATTTCAATTGTTTATCACTATGTATATCACTTATAGTATTATATTACTTGTAATTTTTTGTTTTATTTATTTTCAGTATGTTATACATATGCATGCATTAAATATTGTGTGGAAGTCAAGTTTTGATGTTTTAGGTGCATTATAGCTATTATTTTTCAAAGATTTGTAGGATTTAACAAGATTTAAATTTTATTTTGTTTATTGATTTTATTTGAAGAAAGCGATCTCATAGATTAAGAGAACTCAATAATAGTGGGATAAAATTTGCTTTTATGATTTAATATGACAATTCAAATAACATTAGATAAAAAACTTGAAAACAAATCATGCTTTTTTACCATGAAAAATCCATAAGTTTTCATTGGAAAGGTGTTCCTAATACCTATGGAAATTCCATGGTTTTTCCATGGATGGAAAATCATTGAATATCCATGGTATTTGGAACACTTTTCCATGAAAAACTTAAAGATTTTTCATGGGAAATTCATGTGTTTTCCATGGAAAACTCATGGTTTTTCCATGGAAAACTCATGGTTTTTCCATGGAAAACTCATGGTTTTTCCATGGAAATCTCATGTTTTTTCCATGGAAAACTCATGGTTTTTCCATGGAAAACTCATGGTTTTTCCATGGAAAACTCATGGTTTTTCCATGGAAAACTCATGGTTTTTCCATGGAAAACTCATGGTTTTTCCATGGAAAACTCATGGTTTTTCCATGGAAAACTCATGGTTTTTCCATGGAAAACTCATGGTTTTTCCATGGAAAACTCATGGTTTTTCCATGGAAAACTCATGGTTTTTTCATGGAAAACTCATGGTTTTTTCATGGGAACGTGTTCCAAATTCCCATGGTTTTTCCATGGGTTTTTTTTCTAAAATTCCCATGGGAAATTTTCGTACGGGTATGTTTAACAAAAGGTTAAACATTGTTAATTATCATTTATGTTTAATCTTTTTTTATAAGTTTTGTGACATGCTTTATTAATGATGTTTTAATGTTTTTAACAAAAACAACTTAGACAAGTTTTTTACTCACGCGACTGAACAAACACATATAAAAATAAAATTCGATGCCTTCTATACAATTGTTGCACCATTCTGTAACAATATAAAGTCAAGAAAGACTGCGTACAAATGCTTTTGCAACTTCTTTAAATTTATCCCAATTCTTTGATTGAATGTTTGGCTTGGTTTTCATTAAATAGATAAAAAGCATAACCCTGACTACTCTGACTGAAAAAAAGTTTCCATGGAAAAGCTTATTTATTGGCAAGCTTATCTCCAAACATTCCAAAAGGCCATACTCAATATATTCTATACTATAAGTTCTTTTAAATTTTGATTAGTTATAAAATTCTTCTATTTACTTTTTTAAAAGATCAAGTCTTGGTAATTTGTTTGAATTATAGATCATGTCAAATGATCTATAATCCAATTTTTGAACCACTTAACACAATGTTTTTGTTTTTAAAAAAAATAATAATAAAAGTAATAACACTATTATAGTGACAAAATACTATTACTTGTCACTATCCGCCTATAATGAATAGCCGAATGAATATTATTATTATTAGTGCACATAGTTACGCATTGTTACGCCTATTGTTCGTTGTGTTAATTACGGTTCTGCATTATGTAAAATACACTATTTCTTTGCTTCTAGAATTTTCTAAGCGCAGTTATATATTCCACGCGGTCATTCGAGTAAAATCAGCTAGCAAATTGGAGCTGAAACACTTAATTTCAAGAAGAATTAATGTTGTTTATTTTTTAAAATAAAAATTTAAATAATTGTTAGTTTGTTATTTATATATATATATGTACATCTATATTTATTTTCTCTTAGCAAAAATAATTGAGAATAGAAAAATAAAAGAAATTTCTTCTGGAATTTGTCAAAAGGGTGTCGTGTTATTCTTCATTTTAAGGTATCTAAATATGCATTTATTTTTCATTTTTTAGAATAAGTTAGAACTAAATTGACTGGTGAAATAGTTTTTTTAGTACAATGTTTCTTATTTAAGAAAACTGTTTCAGCTTGGTCGTTGGTCTTTTTAAAACATTTTAAGCAGTATTACTTTTATTTTTTACAGCTGTTTAGAGGAGCTGATCGCTTTTTTTAGTAAGTTCAAGTTATTTTCTCATAAATAAATTAAGATTTTTGAATTATTTCAGTCTATTTTATATTTCTCTATATCTATATATATATTTTCTCTTAGAATAAATAATAAGGAATAGAAAGTTAAGAAAATTTCTCCTGCAATTTTTCAAAAAAGTGTTGTTCTATGCTTCATTTTAAGGTATCTAAATATGCATTTATTAGAAAATTTTAATTTTGTTCTTAAATGGTTTCTTCTTTTTCATTGCTTTAGATTAATATATACTGACTGATATAACTTCATTTTTATTAACAATGTTGTACATTGTAGTCTGCATTCTTTGTTACATTAAAAATAATTGATGCTAATAAATGTTGTTTTATAGTTGTTAAAAGATTGCATATAAGTTTGCATGTATATTATGCTCAAAGTTTAAAATTTTTTGATAAATACATGTATGGGGTGATATATGTTATATAGTTGTTTTATAAATGAGTTTATATAAATGTGTTTTTATATTAGTATGAAATGTATTATATCTAATTTGTGCAAGATTGTTAAATGGGGTGTTTTTGTATGCTAAGTAACATTAAAAAAATATATTGTGTTTTATAATTAGTATATATGTCTATATAATGTTATTTCCATGATTTCAAAGTGGAGTTACTTGGCTAACGTGTAGAGCAAGATTTATCAACCTTGCCAGTCAAGCGATGTTACTACTTTAGGTCTAAGTGTTGCCTAGCCTTTAATATAACTATTCTAAAAACACATTGCATTATCTTTAATAATTTTTTGCGTAATGTTTAATAATTAATGCGTAATGTTTAATAATTGCGTAATGTTTAATAATTAATGCGTAAAAAAACCTTTAACTTATCTTTACAATGGTGCCAGATGTTAAAAATGATTAATAGGTAGTTTCATTACTAGAACTCACTGCTTTTATTTATTTACTAAAATTCATTCCAGACCATTTTGCTATAAATACATTTTGTTTATCATGAAAAAACAATATTTAGCAACTACTACTCTCAGGTATCACAACAGCTGATCTCTATCAGGTACATTGATTTTCAATTCATATATGATCTTTTTCTTTATATTTACTTATTTGTTACATTTTTAATTTCAGATTTATATTGGATTTTTTTGCTATAGAAGAACAAATCATTTTGAATTTTTTAAAAATATATATCTACTCCAGTCAACATTCAAAGTTCAATGTTACATATACCATTTTTAAGTAGCTTCTAGGCTTTTTTGATGCTTTTCTTATTAAAGTGGTTTTATAAGCAAGGCTGCAAGCAAATTTGAAATGAAAATTTTTTCAGCTTTCAAAGAGAATTAATGTTGTTCTCTGTTTAATTTAATTTGTTTAAATAGAGTAGTTTTAATAAAAAAATGTTTGTTCTTGGTTTTTTACTTATTTGTTTTCAGATTCTTAAGAACTAGGCAACTTAGCAAAGCAAGATTTATTTTATTTTTTAGTGCAATTGGAAAGAGCTAAATGTTACTGATTTGAGTAAGTTTAATGTTTTGTTTTATTTTATAATAGTTGTATATTTTATGTATTTAACATGAAAAACTAACTGTAACTTTTGACAGGTAAGTTTATATACATAAATGTGCCTATATATCAGAATATTTTATATTTCTCTAATTCTATATAAATATTATCTCATAGAAAAAATTAAAAAGAATTGAAAAAATTTGAATATATAAACATATTTTTCATTTTTAATACAAGATTCAGCATTTATTATTTTTGTGCATTAAGATTGTGCCTGAAGGTAAAAATAACTTTGCATTGTAGTCTGAATTCTTTGCTAAATTAATGTCAAAAATTTTGTTTTATATTTTTCAGTTGTAAAAATATAAAGCGTTCATTTATTCAGTTGTAACAGTAGTATAATCACTGGTAATATATTTAATTTTAACAGATGTATAAGATTAGGCTCGATGAAGTTATTATGTAAATGGTTATAGGTGACTTAAAATTGTTGTCATATGAAAGAAATAGATCTAGGCGTGATAAAATTAATTGTCGTTGAAATATAAGAAATTTTGCTTGATGAACAGAAAACTTTTTTGCCAGAATTTAGTGTCAAGCAGTGTTGATGTCTATTATTTGATTTTACATTAGACACTTTAAAATATAAATTGTAAAGTATGGATTTTACTATTTTTAATATTTTAATTTTAAAGTATGAATTTTACTATTTTTAATATTTTAATTTTAATGTATGAATTTTACTAAATATAGTAACAAGTAATAACAGTTTCAATTTTTAATGATTTTTTCCTTTTTATTTGTAATCTTAAACATAATTGTGTTAATTTTTTTTTAGTTGTCTTTGTCATCACTTGATTATTTTGATTACTGTTGAAACATGGTTTTAATTTTGTAAATTTAATATGATGTGAAATTTACAATATTAATCATTTGTCAACAGTTAAAGAGAAGCTGATACTTAATTAAGAAATGCTGGAAATTAACTTTTAGTTAAGGTAAGTATAATTTTGTTTATTGGTAGCATAATAAAACCAGTTACTGTTATTTATTGAATGACTTAACTTTTTCTAACGTGCTGTTTTTAAAACACTTCCTCTCTCTCTTCAGATCAGATCAGACTTAAATAAGAATTAGTATAGAGAGAGAGAATAGATTAAATTCATGTAATTACTGAGCTCTTGCGTATTTTTTAATACTGCGATTGATAATTTGCTATTTAAAGATATAATTCTTAAAATTATCCATTGGTTGTTATTGGTTAATGTAATAAATAAAATCTTTTTAGTTTCAAGTATTTTATTTTAGGGATCGTCTATATATTACGTAACGCGAAATTAAAAATATAGACAAAAGAAATATCTCAAAAACCGTGTTTCTCTCATGGTCAACTATATGTTGCATTTTCAAGAACTAGAGCATTTAAGAGTTTGTTTTTCAAAATTGATAAACAACTTATTCAAGTTATAGTAGGTATAAAAATGTAACATAAATATTGTTATTTTTTTTAATGTTTTTAATTTATAGTCTTGAGATTTTCATTTCGAAAATTTACTGATAAAGGTTGTGAGCACATTTTGTATATATATCTTTATTTATCATTATTTATTTTTTTTCATAGTTTTTGATAAATATATCTATCATTCAATAGTTGTAAGATGTGTTTATATGTGTTATAAAGTCATATTTGTTTACAGTTGTATATATGTTTAAACTATAAAAGCCAAGACAACAGTTTATATCTTAGTTTGATTTTTTTTTAGTATTTTTAATGCTTTTGTACTTCGAAACAGATTTTATAATTACATTTTTGATAAATCTTTAACTGCGACTTTAAAATAGGTTACTATAAATAGGTAAATCGATTTTCGGTAATTGTGTAGTGGTTTTTGTTTTTGTTCTTCTTTGTAATTATGATATCATAATTTCATTACCTTTTTTTTAGAATTACGTTATGACGCATTTGTAAGATTTATAAAATAAAAAAACCTGATTTCTTTTTACTGTAAATTTTTCTTAGTTAAAAAGATATAAATATATGCTATTAGTTAATTTTATATTTTATCTATTTTATGCCTAATAATTTGTTGTACGTATTTTAAGGGGATCTTTGTAAATGGGGGGGTCGTAACTAAAAACTTTTTAAAACATGGAGAATATTGTAGTTTTGCGCATTAATATCGAGTTACTCAAGTTTTATTTATGTGTTTAACTAATTAGTTAGCTTAGTCTGTATTTGCAACACATTTGAGGAAAGAAAGAAAACATTCTTATATATGTAGATCATTGTTTTACATTTTATTATTTTATTTTATTCACCTGGTCACCATTAAAGCAAAAAGAGGGGAGGAACTTCTTTATTAGAGTCAAAATATTTAAGAAAATTAAATTTCGAGTTACAAACGAATTTTTAGTAAATGGTGGCAAAATACCGTTTACTAAAAATTAATGAAATAAAGAGGCCAAACAAATAATATAGAAATGGTCTGTGTTGAACAGATTTATCAAGACCCGGGTCGGGTCAGCTTGGTTTACAAATTTTTATGTCTACTTATCTGTTATAATTTTTATTTTAGGTTTGTCGTATGATGCATTAATGCATTAAGTTTACATATTTTTTCAAACTTATTATACCCATGTTTTTCATTAAACAATTTTAAGTTAACAATTTTCTTTTTTAAAGAAAAATTAATCAAGGGGATACCAAAAAATTGATAACTCCTGTATAATTTGTATAATATAATTTGTTCTTTTTAACTTTATTTTAATCTTAATGGTTTGTGTTATAAAATTTTTTACAAGGATTTCGTTGGTACTTTCGTCAATTTAAAGCATTACGAAGTGTTATTATTTTGTGTCAGTAACTAAAAACGTATTGTGTTAAACTTAGGAAGTTCGATGAAAATGGTTCTGCCTTACACTGTTATGAACTATGCCATTTGTTAAATACTCAAATAATGTTAAGTAGTAATTGTAAATGTTAAGTAGTAGTTTGCTAATTATTTTACCTCCTCATACTTTTTATGTTAATTTTACAGATGGATTAATTTTTTTAAGCTGAAGGCGATTTTCTAAAAGGGTATTAGTTAAGGTTTTGCAACATTATATTGTGGAAAACAGCCACTATAAATTAATTTTGTAACAGAGTTAACCCTGACCGACCAAAACCCGTATTACGGGTTGCTTTTTGCTAGTTATAATATTATTTATAGTATTACTTACCACTATGGTCGTGTTTTTTATAGTACTACTTACCGCCATTATAGTATTACTTTTATAATGCAGTTAGTTACTAGAGTGTTATTACTTTTGTAGTATTAAGTTTATTGTTTTATTTTTTAAAACTTTTTTGCTAACAAATTTAAATCGCCCCTTGAAAACAATGAACACGATTTTCCACAAACTAAAATTACGGATTTTTCGTTTCGCGATCTCTACGTTTTCGGAAAGACGCACCTTAAATACTTAAGCAGTTTTTAATGAAAAATTATTTAGTCTCATTAAGTTTGCGTCATTTAAAAAAGAAACAGTTTTTTTTTGGTTTTTGTTAGAACCGGTTTCCTCAATATCTTCAAATAACAAGGTATTACTTCTATCTTGGTCTTTGAATTCAGGTATTTTGTTCTTAGTGCTTATTTTTCAAATTTAAAAAACTTTTGATAAAGTTGACTGTTTTCTTCTTTTATAACGATCATTTCGTTTTTTAATTTTTGTATACGATCATAAAAGTTTTTTGTTATTCTATTTTTAGAAATATACAATAAATAATTTACTGGATGTGACAATAATTTAGTTGCCATTATTTAAAACTAGGTTTATAATAAATATAAAATCAGATCTTGATGAGAACGTTTGCAAAATTAGAGCAATTAAAATTAGGAGCTTTTGTGAATATATAGCTAACAAAATGAATTTTTTTGTTTGTGCTGGAAAACAATAATGTTATAGCAATAGCAAATGCCTATAGATCCGCGCTGCAAATATTTAATAATTGAATTGGTTCGACGGTACTAAAACAAATAATGGTTTACTCAGATATTGAATTTGCTGTTTTGACAGATATATAAGATTACAAATGAAGTTATGATTCTATAGTAAAATATTTTTTTTAATTTTTTAAAATTAGTTTAAGCAAGAGCATTATCCCAATTAGTATATATGGTCTAGGTATGAGACAACTAATAGATGAAGCAGTTAACTTTGAGATAGTGAAAAAAAGTTAATAAGGGTAAAATTAATTATTTAATTTAAACAATTGATCGAATGTTAGCTTATGCGAATTAAAAGAAAAATTGAAAAGGTTATATAAAAAAAACTTATGATGTTTCTTAGAAAATGTTCATGAAGATAGAGAAATAGCGGAAAACTACTAAAATAAATTACAGAATTTCTAAAAAAGTGAAACTGTAGATGATCAGTATTTTGTTAGCAGAATAAAGGGCAGTAGGAATTAATTGTCTTCAACAAACAGATAATATAAAACCATTAATAAAATTTAGTTTAAAAGAGACAGAAAAATTGCATCCTTATATTCACGAGTCAAGCACTGAAGGTATATTTTTTAATGTCAAGCAGGAAAATAACAGATTACCTGATTTTCTAGTATAAAATCTTGCTTTAGTATACAATCTTGCTGTATTACGGTATTAAAGGATATAATAATTGAGATAAAGTGGATAAATTTACAAATAAAATTTACAATTGCAATTTAAGCAGCAACAAATCTAAAGAATGCTATAATTTTTGATATTATTCTTAAATTAAATACTTGTTTTCCTTATACAGCACAGTAGAGAGATATATCTTGACATAAGATACCACAAGATTTTGCAAGTAGTATATACTTTGGGTTGTGTCGTCTTAACGCATAGGCAAAATAGGCTACAGCCCAAGGCCCCAATATCAAGGTGCTAAAATGTGTCTTTATGTGTCTTTTTTTGTAACTTCAGCAATTTTTATTTTATATATTTAGGTCCCTAATAATTGAGTTCTTTTAATTTTCTTTAATTTAATTTTTATGCAAATTTATTTTTACATAATATTTTTTTCAATAAAATCTTGAAGTTCTCGTTTACAAAGAACTTTAACATGTATAATAATAATAAATACATTTGAAACAAATCAAACTCATTGATTACTAATTTTGAAAGCAATGCCAGTTTTTTCAATCATTTGTTTTTTGCCATAGCCTTGAAAAACATAAAACATGAGTTAATGATTATGATAATTGATATCATTTTACTTTAGTTAACCTATGATTATACTCGATTTTGTGAACGATGCGTATTGCTGTAAATATTTAGGCAGAAATACCTTAATGTATGGGTACCTTAGCTAATAAAATAAAAAAAAGTTTAAAATAACAATGAATTAAAAATTTTAGAATGTTTACAATAGCTAAAATGCTTCAAAAATAAATAAAAACATACAGCTAATGGGTTTTCAAAAGTTATGCTTAAAGAAAGTATAAATTGGACTCAAGGTCAATTCAATCAAAAGAACAAGACTTCAAGGGTGATAGGCGATTATAGATACAACTATTAAAAAATATAGAACATTATTAGGACAAATAATGTTCTTAACTAACAAATTAAGAACATTATTAGGATGTACTAGGGGAGGTAAATGATTAACGATTAATCAATTAAAAATCATTAATCACTAATCGAACAATTTTTTTTTTAAATAAAATCTTTGCGTTTTTTTGTTCCAAAGATTTTTACGAACATTTACAAGCGTTTTTTTAACCAAAAAGATTTGTGTCGACTTTTATCCGGCATCCGATCAAATATAACTATAAACAAACAAAAACAATGCTTTGTCATAGTGCGGCTGCTTGACCACCATTTAAAATGTCGTTTGGAAAATTCCGCTCTGAAGTTTGGAAACATTTTTTATTGGAAAATAAAGACAAATTAACATACAAGTGCAAACATTGTTCAGTCGAACTTAAATTCCATTCATCAACTTCAAGTTTCTTGTATCTTTTAGAGCACAAACATAAAATTTTTTTGACAAAAGTTCTTTCAGAGAAGTCTAAAAATATACAGCCAAGTATTGCTGCCTATTGTAATAATATAAGTAGCAAAGCTGAAGATGTATTAGCTCGTTTGACTGCTGTTGATCGTATCCCTTTTACAACTTTGGCCAATAGCAGAGATATTAAAAATGGCTGGAAAGCTCAAGGATTTAAAATCCCTGATGATCGACATGCTATAAAAAAAATTGTTACGAACCACGCTTTCTCAATAAAGTTAAAAATTGTTCTAGAGCTTCAGAAAAAATAATTAAAAGGAGAAAGGTTTTCAAATTCTCTTGATGAGTGGACTTCTGGTAAAACTAGAAGGTATTTATTTCTTAATGTACATTGTTCAGACAAATGTCACTATGGTCTTGGAATGATTATAATAAATGGTTCGTTGCCTTCAGAAAAAGCTGTTAATATTGTTTTTGATAAATTAAATGAATTTAGCTTGAATTTGATCAATGATATTTTTGAATGTTTTACTGACGGTGCATCAGTAATGAAAAAAATGGGACGAGAAATAGGAGTTACACACCAACTTTGCTACTGCCATGGAGTTCATATTGCTGTTTGTGATATTCTTTATAAGAAAAAATGGTTAGAAATAGAAACAACTCAAGAATAAATAATTTTTGATGAGAATGAAAATGAAACATCTGAGTCCAACCCTGATGATGAAAACGACACTGAAGAATGCTGGAATGAGGAAAGTATTAGCTCTGTTTCACTGGAAATCCAGTTTAATGAGGACTATGGCATCATCATATCGAAGGTTCGTAAAATAGTCAAACTTTTCAGAAAATCTCCACTTTTTTTTTTTTTTTTTTTTTTTGTTCTTTAATTTTACAACTTTGTGATTTAATAAATATTCGTTAACAATGTATATATATATATATATATATATATATATATATATATATATATATATACATGATCGTTATTAAGAAATAAAAGAACGCGGGAACTCGTAGAAGACCGTAAGGTCTTGTCGTCGAGAACCGCTAAAAAACTTTCGTGTTAAAATAAAAAAATATTCTCAAAATTATTATTAAAATATTCTCAAAATAAATAAACTTTCAATAGGAATATATACTTAACATACTTGAAAATAACAAATAATTAAGAATTAAGAATTGAAAACATAAACAAATTTAAAGAAAAAAAGAAAAAGAAAAACGGTTCCGTTATAAAAACATAGATGCGTTATACAGTTTTAAGATATCTTTAGCACAATTGTTAAACTTTTTGTTAAAGGTTTTAGTATACAGTTTTAAGATACCTTTAACAAAAGTGTTGAACAACTATTTACAAATTGTTAAATTATAAAATTTATTAATGCAGTGTTAAATATAAAGTTAAAAAAGAAACAAAAAATTAAAAGAATATAGATATATTATCTAATAAAAAAATGACTTTTTTTTGTTTTTGATTGAAAGAGTGAAAGCTAACTTCTTGAGAAAAATCAAAATTCTTTAAAACTATTTTATTCCAAAGTAATGCTCCTCGAAATGAAATACAGTATTTTCCAGAATTAGTTTGATAAGCTGATTAACGAATATTATTATCATTTAGTAAAATGTACTTAGTTTTTTCTTTTTTGCTATGCAAATTATGAAAAGGTACAGGAGAAATATTGTTTTTACATTTAAACATAAAACATATAACGTTAAAAATATTAAGCTCATATATATTTAAGACTTTCATTTCAATTAATAGAGGCTTGGCATGAGTAAATCGATCCTTAAAATTAATAAGGCGTGCAACATGTGTCTGTTGACGATAAAGAGGTTCCAGTTTATTTTTATTAGTACTACCCCACGCAATGTTCGCATAGTTAATGTGACAATGAATGAGCGAATAATATAGTTTAAGTAATGTATGTTTATTTAAAAAACACCTTGCTTTGTACAAAATTCCTATGCTTTTTGATATTTTACTACTCAAATTTTTTATGTGACTTTTCCATGTCAAATTTTCATCAATATAAATACCAAGAAAGTTTGTAACTGTTACTTTTTTTAGAAGTATATTATCAATAAAGAGCAGTGGCATTTCATTTGGTATAAGATTTTTTTTTGTGATTTGGATGGAAAAAAATTCATTTCGTTTTATCGATATTAAGAGACAGTTTATTTGTCTTAAACCAATCAGAAACTCTTACTAGTTCATTATTGATATTCTGAAATAACAATGTAATATCATTATGAGATAAAAATAAGTTTGTGTCATCTGCAAGCATAATCGTCATTAAATTTGAGGCTTTATGAAGATCGTTGATGTAAATAAGAAAAAGAAGAGGATCTAATATTGATCCCTGAGGAACTCCACAGGTTATATTAGGCAAGTTTACTGGTGAAACTACATCAACGTATACAAATTGCTTTCGAATATTTAAATAGCTTTTTAACCAATTTAAAACACTTCCGTTTATACCGTAAATCTTTAGTTTATTTAAAAGAATATTACGGTCTATTGTATCGAAAGCTTTAGCTAAGTCAATAAAAACCCCAACTGTATATTGGGAGTTTTCAAAACTGAGTTTTGAAAACTCCCAATATACAATTAAATTTTGAGTTAGTAATACTTCTTGTAATACTAACCCTAACCCTTCAAAAGAGTTAGTAATACTTCACTTAAAAACAATTCCCTTCAAAATATTTATAGATTTAGGAAAAGAACTTATGAAATTTAGGAAAAGAACTTAGGAAAAGAACTTAAGCCTATTTTGGATACTAAAACAAGATGGAATTCTCTAATAAGTATGTTAGAACAATTTTTAAAGTTAAAAAATGTTGTAACAAAGGCTTTTGTTGATATATCTAAAACAGATTTAATTTTAAAAGAAGAAGAAATAAAATACATTTCTGATATTGTCCAGGCTTTACATGTTGTAGAGTTAAGTGTTATGGAACTAGGGAAAAGAAACTGTGATCTGATAAAATCTGATAAAGTTATTTTGTTTTTACTACAAAATCTTAAAGAACAAAGTACTAACATTGGTCAAAATTTATTTACTGTTGTCTCGAAAAGAATTGTCGAAAGAAGAAATTGTATTATTGCTGGTTTACTGTCATTTTTACATAAACCAGCTGAACATAAAACAGACTCAGAATTTCCAGATAATCTTTTAAAATACCCACATAAAAATAAAATTGCTAAAACTGCTAGAGAAATATACCTACGTTTATTTCTACTCGAGGAAGTAGAAGCAGCATACGAGTCTGAGTTAGAGTCTACTTGTAACACAGAACCATTAAGAAAAAAAGCTAAAGCTGATAAATTAGCAGAAATAATATCTAATACAACTTCAGCAGCAGGAAAAACTAAAGGGCTAACTTGTAAGTCTTCCCCTCAAGAAGTTTTGACTTGCATTAAACGTGAAATTGCAGTAGTCGAAAGGATTGGAAACAGGCCAAGTTCTTTAGAAAAAAATTACAATGCCATGCTAAGTCTTCCCCCGTCTTCTATAGACGCAGAAAGAAGTTTTAGTACAGCTGGTTTATTTGTCACTAATTTAAGAACTAGCTTAAATGATGACACTATTAATAATTTATGTTTTTTAAGATCATATTTGATGAAAAGAGAAATAAAATCATGAAAAATATATACTTTTTATTAAACACATTTTTCCTAAAATTATTCAAAAATTAATCAATTAATCGATTAATTTTTGGAAATTTAATCGTAAATCGAATAATTTAAAATACCAATTAATCTACCACCCCTAGGATGTACATTTCGGCAGCCGCAAGAGTGAAAGTAGTAGATATTTGTAAAAACCATACTTTTCGAATATAGGACAATAAAACTATGAAGGTAACAATGACTAAAGTAAAGCCAGGAAATGAAGTAAAGTAATAATAAGTTTAAAAGCCCGCTTGGGTAGCTTAATTTGAATATGTCAGTAGGATTATTAAAATCTAAGTTGGCACAATCTGTAGAGGAATTTTAAAAGTATTTATGCCTAGAAAGTACTTTATGCAAATAATCTTTTCACAAACATCTTATCCTAGAGTGTATTATACTATTGGAAAGTACATTCAAATCCGAGTCTAACAGTATAAAAATTGTTAAAATATTCAAAGTATTGATAAAGTAGTGATTTTTCAAAGAATTCATACTTAGCGATAAGTCTCGAATGCCCAAAAACCGTCATAACTAACATAATTAAGAAATCCTTTAAAAATTGATACTAAATAATATGTATTTAAATTGAAGTGTTGAAAGTAATGTTTGATTATGTATTCTAGTCATTCTAACTTTTTGAAAATTTAAATAAACGATAAATTTACAAATTTTCTTTAAAAAAATCCCAAAAGTCACAGGCAACGAATGCATGAAAAATGATAAAAAATTTAAAAAATTTTGTTGAAAAACATTGTTTTTAAGATTTGGTTTTTCAATATATTGCCTTGTAACGCTGAAATCAGTTTGTAACCTTGTGCAGAATTCTTGTTTTGTGTTGAACACAGGTTTTACCATTCTGGCAGCATTCCTTGCTCTTTTTTACGAATCTTTTAACAGCCTGCCAATGGCATGGAAAATTAGAAAATTCAATAATAGTTGTTTCTTTACTACTAACAAATGACTCCAACTTATTATCAGTTAAATATTTTGAAACAGGTAGCTCAGTAACTGTGCCTGATTCAGAGTCAATTAAATCAAGGTAATCTTTAGCATCCATGTTAAAACTTGGTACCTGAAACACCCTGATGCCGTTTTTGGGTCGTTTTGGCTGCTTGTTTGCTCGAGTTCACATTTTTCGCTGCAATCCCAGCTCTCACACATGTCTTCTGTTGTCGGTAATCATACTTAGCAGCATATTCTCAGGGTGATCAAAGAACCCATTACGTTGAAGTACTGTCTCAACAATGGCTTTAAGATTTTCTGGTAAATAGTGTACTTTATGAATTGACATCCACAAGTGTCGAGCACCATAATTACATAAAATTTTGCTTTAATTGTTAACCACAATGGGGCATAGACTTTCATAATAAATTCAGTCACTACTTTCAACCGGATGTATTGTAGCAATATACAACCTAAGAACTCTACTAGCCAGTGTGACCCAGCGAGACATAACAAGTTTTCCTGATTCCCTGTGAGGCAGAGAAGGTAGACAGAGACCTCTGTTAACAGCAACACAAATGTCATTCAGATACTTTTGATCTGAACAAATATCAGCAATGCCCACACTCTAAGAGTCACATTCTATTTTCAAAAACTGAACCACGGGCAACTTCTCAAAATTTGCCAACAAGGTGCCAACAGATCCAAAAAAACTTCATGGTCCTATGGTGGCTCAATTAAGATTTTAAAACAAATATCGTAACGGTAGTTCGTTTGCATGTAGCATGCAAACAAACCATTGCAATGGGGCTCAACCTTATTGTAATTTTTATATTCTGGCTTTATATTAAGCATTTTTTTTAGATTTTAGATATTATTATTTATAATTTTAGATCGAACAAGTTTTGAATAGTTTTCATGACGAGAGTTGATAAATTACACAACACAAGTCTTTAAAACAGTTGATTTTGTTGAACAGATGACTTTGAAGCGGTATACTTGCTCAACGTCAGAATACGTGCTCAATCATCATAATATATATATATATATATATATATATATATATATATATATATATATATATATATATATATATATATATATATATATATATATATATATATATATATATATATATATATATATATATATATATATATATATATATATATATATATATATATATATATATATATATATATATATATATATATATATATATATATATATATATTTATATTTATATGTACATTTTAGCAGCCGCAAGAGTGAAAGTAGTAGATGTTTGTAAAAACCATATTAATTCTCTTAAAAAGACTACTAGTAAATCTTTCGATAAAACTATGGAGGTAATATGACTAAAGTATGGTTATGTCAAATCCACATGTATTCAATAAAAATATCTGTTTGTGTTGGAAGCATGCTCAACTTCATATCTTATCAGAATAGCAAATATAGGACAAGCAGGAGGTTTTTTTGAAGCAACGTCTATTGTTAATGTTTTGTACTCAGATGCAAGCAAAATAAAAAATTATGAGACCAAAAACCTATTTACCAAGCAATAAAGTTATACTTGAATTTGTAGTATCATTAAAAAATCTCAAAATATGGAGTTTGGTTAAATTTACTGAACATAATTAAATGCAAATTATTGAAAAAAAATAGGCAGCCTAATAATAGTAATTTTATCGTTGGGTATAACTAAACAACAATATTTTACAAACACATTTATTTATACAAAGCAAATGAAAAATGTAACGCGTTCTGCTCTGTATATATAGAGTAAATATGTTTTGATATATCAAATATTTTTTAAAAACTAAAGTGATATAGCGCTTTATTTTGTCTAATTTAACTACTTGGATTTCATTACATAGAATTTCTTTAAAAAAAATCATAAATATACATATAGACATTATTTATTATATATCTAAATAAATTTTTTATGGTTTAATTATATATATATATATATATATATATATATATATATATATATATATATATATATATATATATATATATATATATATATACGCATATATATATATATATATATAAATATATGTATATATATATGTATATATATATATATATATATATATATATATATATATATATATATATATATATATATATATATATATATATATATATATATACATATATATATGTATATAATATATACTAGACTAATATGACTAGAAAGCAAATTCAAACATTCTTTTAAACATTTTAGTTTAAATACATGTCATTTAATAGAAATTTTCAAAGGATATCTGACCCAGTCAGGTATTTGATATTATATTGATATCAAACTGATATCAAACTATCAGATATATGATACCATGATATAAGACGTTTACGATATCAATATGATATCACAATGAAATCACACATTGATATCATTTTGAACTCAAATGCTGATATCATAATATGAGAAGTTTATGATATCAACATGATATCGAAATAAAATCACTCACTGATATCAATTGAACTCAAACCCTGATATCATAATATGAAAAATTTATGATATCATTATGATATCAAAATGAAATCACACATTGATATCATTTTGAACCCAAACGCTGATATCATAATATAAGAAGTTTATGATATCAATATGATATCAAATTAAAATCACTCACTGATACCATTTGAACTCAAACCCAGATATCATAATATGAGAAATTTATGATATCAATATGATATCAAAATAAAATCACTCATTGATATCATTCTGAACTCAGGGCCTGATATCATAATATAAGAAGTTTACGCAAAACATGAACTATAATATTTCCGCTATAATTGTTGCATTTAATTATGTTTTAATAAAAAAAATATTTTATTATTATTTTAACTAATTATATTTATATAAATAAATAATATTTTAAAACTATTTTTAATAATTTTCTATTTATTTATTAACGTTAAATTATATCGTATAAATAAATATTTTTGGTGATACTGATAGATGTCATATTATCTATATTTAAATGTAAAATATTAGAAAACTTATTTATTTAAATATAGATAATATGACATCAATCGCTTAGAAAAAAAGTCGAAATATAATTATTGAGAGTTTTATTTGAAAAAATAATAACAAGCAGATATTCTGGTAAAGCCATAACAAATATATTTAGAGAGATAGAGTCGCTGGGTTCGGTTTTATCTTCGTTTTTTGACAGATGTACAAACTTAATATAAAAGTCATATTTTGAATGTTGCATTCTATTTCTTTTACAAATAAAATTTTAATTTATTTATTGTCTGAAAACAATGGCGCGAGCTAAAAATAATTAAAAAAAATATTATTCGCCAAAAAAAAAAGTAAATTATTGCCTAAATATTAACAAAATAAAAACTATTTTTATCTTTTCATCAAATTTGTCTTATACTAAGATATTTTTTTTTTTTTGATACGAGATTCTTATTGCCATATCACAAGCTTCATTATTTTGCAATTCAAATTGTAATTATAAACCTAAAAAAATCAAGGAAAAAAGTTACATTGACATTATATGTCAGACTTTTACAAAAGCATTAAAGAATGTTGCAAAATTAGTTTGTATAAGTTTACAGTAAAAGTTTAAACACATTGATAAAACTAGGCTTACCTTAAAAACAGTAATAAGTAGTCCCCAAAAGTTTCTGAAAGATGTTATATAATTTAACTTCGTTCAAAAAGTTCAAAAAAGTTCTAAAGATCTGTTATTTTAAAAAAAAAATATACAATTATAGTTATATACAAATATATAAGTGTACATATATTCATATATACATATTCAAATATACCAGTAAAGTAAATATACTTTTTATATGTTATAAAATTTAACTTCGTTCAAAAATCGTTTTTTGAACGAAGTTAAATTATATAACATCTTTTAGAAACTTTTGGGACTGCTGTTGCTGTATATATAATTAAAGCAATGCTATAACATTGCTTTAACTTCAGAATTGGTTTTCGATAGATAAACACATTTAAATTTTAAAGTCACTTTTAAATGTTGGATTTGACTTCTTTTACAAATTTAGCAAATTCATTTATCGCCTGAAAACAACAATGCAACCTGAAAACGATTTGCAAAACTATTAGGCAACAAAATAAAAAATAAATTATTATCTTAACATTAAAAAAATAAAAATAATTTTCACCTTTTCACAATATAAATTTTCAATACATTTGTTTTACACTAGGTTAAGTAATTTTTGTTTTGTTAAGGTTTTTTTTACTATTACACAAATGTCATCGTTATCCACTCATAAACTGCAATCATAAAGTTATAAACCTGAAAAAAGTAGAAAAACAAAAACAAAAAAGAAGTTAACATTGCAGAATCCACAAATGCATTTAAGCATGTTTTATTATTAACTCAATTTGTAAAGGTTTGCTGAAAAAGTCAAACACATACATAAAACAAGCCCTTTATATTTATGCAACACTAATAAATGGTCCCGAAAAGTTTCTAAAAATAACGTTTATGTTATTTGAATAATATAAGATTTAACTTTGTTCAAAAAAACTTAAAAAGTTCTAATGGTCTCTTATTAAAAAAAAAAAAAAAAAATATATATATATATATATATATATATATATATATATATATATATATATATATATATATATATATATATATATATATATATATATATATATATATATATATATATATATATATATATATATATATATATATATATGTATATGTATATATAAATATATATATATATATATATATATATATATATATATATATATATATACATACATATTTATATATATATATATATATATATATATATATATATATATATATATATATATATATATATATATATATATATATATATATATATATATATATATATATATATATATATATATATATATATATATATATATATATATATATATATATATATATACATAAAAACGTAAACATAAAAAAATTTTGCTCTGAAAGTTTATCAGTACCGCTGTCAATTATAAAATAACAAAGTTTAACAAATGGTGATCTTGTTAAACTCTGGAAGCAGCATAGACTAACAAATGGAACATTTTATTGAACCTTAGGAGCATAAATAAATAAATAGTCAAATATTTATAAAAACCATTGACCTAGGAATATTAAATCTGTAATAAACAAAATACTAAATCCTCCTAAAAGTACCATATCAAAAAGCAGCCAATGCTAAAGAAAAGGAAATAAGTGTTTTATTTCATATTAGAAGATCCCAAAAAATAAACATTTTAAAAAAATATATGCTGCATTCCCCTTAATGTGTTTTATATGATATAGAAACACTGGTTTTAAAATTTTTTAAATTAAAAGCAATTTTAGAGGTCCTTAAGACCTTTGAACATATATAAAGTTCCTAAAATTATCAAAAACAAAAATTCTTCAAAAGTGTATCAACACGACACACTTTTGAAGTCTCAAATGAAGCAAGTTAATGTTAAAATTATTTAAAATGATAACTATTTTATATAAAAAACAATATGTTAGACTTAATAAGTTTTTTTTACAATATTTTTCTTAAATGGAGTTATTTATAATATAATTATCATTTGCAAATTTTTTATGTGATTACGCTTTATTTAAGACCCAGCATGATGCACTTATGCATTTTTTTTTTTTTTTTATTAATGATTTTAGAAACTTGTTATATGTTCAATGGTCTTAAGGACCTCTGAAAATAATTTTATTCAAAAAATTTTTAAAACCAGTTTTTTTTATCGAAATGTGTTCTATATCATATATAACACATAACGAGGGGTGGCAGCATACATTTTTTTAATGTTATTTTTTAGGACACCCTAACTCATATCTTTATATAAGTATAAAAAAAGAAAAAAATTAACTTATTTATGGTACTTTAAATTTTATACCAATCAGTAATCATTCTACCATATTAATTAAAATCATTAAAACAAAAAAAACATTGGAATTGCAACGAGATTAAACATTAGTTTTCAGGTCAAATGGGAATTTATTTAACTGGTATCGAAATGCAATAGTAAAAACCTTTTTTAAAAAATATTTTACTTTTGTTTAAAAAGGGATCTTGATTTTATGTCAAAACAAAATATTTCTAATTTATGCAAAGACTACATCTTTTTGAGGATGGATTATAGGGTTGATATAGGTTGATTTTAAAATTACACTCCACTTGCTTTTCAGTTTAACACCTGTCTCTTAAAAATTTCTTAGAAAGTTCAGTGTCTTTTTAATATCTGACTAAGTTAAAAGAAGTATATGTATAAAACTTTATATAAGACAACTTTGCATAGGTATAAAACTTTATATAAGGTTTCTTAATATGATTGACGTTAGGAGGCGTTAGAGTAGCTTTATAAACAATAATTTTAGTTAGGCATTGATTTTCTAAAGGACACAGTTTTATTAATATAGTTGCAGTTTCTAACATTATCACTATATTTATTATTCAAAATGTGCTGGTTGTGTGACTTAATAACAGTACTGATGTTTGGCATGCAGATGTAACTTATTTTGATGGTTTCTGTTAAAAATCTTGTAAAACCTGTAGTTTGCTGAAAAATGTAATTCAACTCAATTCAAGAAAAAGACTCCTATTTTCACGACAACGTTCTTATTGAAAGGGGCATTATACCATTTGAAATTTTGCTTGCGTCTGCTAGTAGCACAATTAATTTTGAGTATATTTAAATTAGGGCAATATTAGATATTGCTGCTATATCCAGACTTTATTAGGGCTTCTTTGTAAATAGGAGCAAAGTTTTCAAAAATTGTTTTGCTTAAAAAACTTGATGACAACCTTAGTTTAAAAAAAGTTGGCAGTTGTTTTGAAAAATTCGGTGGGCACTTAGAGCTGGCATGAATATAGTTAAACAAACATTAAGGTTTATAGTAATGTTTGAAGCTGCTGTTAATAAATTCCCATTTTAAATGGTTATTTTTAAACTTCTTTAAATGTTATTTTTGATCAAGTTAATGAAACCTTTTCTCTTTATCCTCTAGCCTATATCTTCATTGTCGGTGACTTATTTGCTTATCAATTTAAATAACATGGTTCTAGAATCATTGACTCTGCAGGTGTTAAGACCCACAACTTTTACCTTTCTCAATCTTTAACACTAATGGTCTACTTTGCACTTGCTTTTTAGACTATCCTAATCATTTACATTCTCTACTCAACTTATGTCTTGTTTTTGATCCTAGTCAATAAATATAAATATATATATATATATATATATATATATATATATACATATATATATATATATATATATATATATATATATATATATATATATATATATATATATATATATATATATATATATATATATATAAGCATTAAAACATCATATACGGTATCATACCGTATGATACCGTATATGATGTTTTAATGCTAATTTTATTACACATACTATTAATGTCACTTCAATTATATATATATATATATATATATATATATATATATATATATATATATATATATATATATATATATATATATATATATATATATATATATATATATATATATATATATATATATATATATATATATATATATATATATATATATATATATATATATATATATATATACATATATATATATATATATATATATATATATATATATATATATATATATATATATATATATATATATATATATATATATATATATATACACATAAATTTTATCATAAAAAATGTACAAAAGTTGAAGGTTGCTTTTTAAAAGATTCTTTTAAGTTCTCTATGGCTCATACAGATTATAATAGATACCAAAGAAGGTAAGTTAAACTGTAAAATACTTCAATGAAATCTGTGGACAAATAACACAATAACTGGTGATGAGAGTTTATCAGGCTCAAAAAAAGATAACGGTATTCTTATGGACTTCAATACTAATTCACTAAAAGAAATATTTAATATTTCTGTGTGCTGGTTATTCACCTGGTAAATACCCACAAGTTTAGAATTACAAGGAGAAGTAAAAATGTTTTCTGTTCTTGTATCGACTTGACCAAGTACAGTTATAGCATTTCTATTTATTGAGTCTATAAAACAAAATCTTCCACTCATAAGACAATAACATTCATTATTCTTTGGATTAAAATTGATCTTTTTTTTAATAACTGCTAGTCTAATGTTGATAGTTTCTGTTAGTCGTCCAGAAACCTGAGCTACTATTTGAGAAGGACCCCGAATAATTTATTCTATAGCTGACATATTATTTTCAAATGGATAAGCTGTCACACCATCTAAACAACCGTATCTTTCTGCTGTATAAGATAAATGATTTAAACAATGGAAGCTATAAGTTAACAGATGATCAGAGTAAAACACTCTTGTGTTGTTCACAAAATTACAAAGAAGTTCACGAGCATAACCATTATATTGAGTCATTAAATCTATGGAATAGCTATGCTAAAACTAAGAAAATGGATGTGTTTTTCTTTGCTTAGTATATACTTTAAAACTACTGGCCTACAATATAAAAGAAAAGTTCTGAATTCTGAAGCTTTCCATAACTTAAGATTATTCAGACTTCTTAGTTTTTGATTAAATTCTAAAGGAATATATCCTTTTAAGGAACATAAATAAACACTTAATAAATTAATTTGCCCGGATGACATTCGAAGTGGAAGAGTTCCTTCTTTCGAGACCAAAAGTAATTTTTTAGTACAACCAGGGTCCACGCAATGCATTACATCAAGAGGGAACTGCTGCATGTTATCTACATCAAGTAACTCCAAGACACTGGTAAACTTGTGATGATTTTTCTGATGTTTTTCTCTAAATGTTTTATTAGTACGTTGAGTACCAGTGTACAAAAACAAAGTTCAACCATCATTACAATAGTCACACCCATCATTCGACATTACAATAGTCACACCCATGACGAGCATTATAGTGAACAATCCCTTTAATTAGTGCTTTTGCTCGTGCATCACAAATAAATTATTTTGTCTTTACTTGTATGGTTTTTCCATTATTATCAATAAAACCATATGCCATAAGGTTTCTTAACTCTACTGAGAAGTCTTCTACAAACACCAAACTAGCTGGTTTCTGTAACCCACAAATCAGCGCCACAACAAATGGACTAGTTTCACAAATATTGTCAACACAACACTGAATTGGCCAAAGAGACATATTTGTACTTTTATGGATTAGTAGTCTATTGATGTTAAAGACTAACTCTACTAAGTCTAGATCATTGCCTAAAATAGATCTCAAAATATCATCTTTTATCCCAAAGTAGGTAAAGAAAATATATAGAAAGTTAAACAGACAAACACATTCACCACCTAAACCAATAATGAAGTAAAATGATATAAATAAATACATGTAAAGAAAGTAAAAAACAACCACTAAGCAATAATAACCAAACCACTAAATTATATCAAATCTAAAGTATTAAATTCAAAAATTAACTTCTAAACAAATTTAACGAAAAAAGTATATTAGGAGATTTACAAACCTGAGTTTTTAGTAATATCTAATTTACGAGGAGTTTTTCTGTTTCTGTTTGTGTGTTTGTCTGTTTAACTTTCTATATATTTTCAGTCTTCTTGATTTTAATAAAATGAGTTCTAAAAGTAGAAAACGAGCATTATTGATTCAGCAATATGCTCGTAGAAAAACTGTTAAACTAGAACTTGCTTGTAATGGAATATCTACACAAAAGTGATTTTTTAAGATTTTAAATAATTCAGAACCAGTTGTTAATGGTACCAAACATCTTCTCGAAATATCGGCAAAATATCTTTGGTAATTTCATCGTCATTGCTTTTACTACTAATAATAAACTCTGATAATCTTTCAGCTAAATTTAAAGATTACTGTCCTTTAAAATCCACTTTGTCTAAACAGCAGAAATTCTAAATATTTTAAAATTCCTCATACGAAGATAAGTTGCTTCCTGATGAAACATGCGCGTTTTCATTACTTTGTAATGATAAAATAGAGGAAGGGGTATATACAAGCTCGTTAACTGAAGAATTTTTTTTTTACGCAATCAGAATCTTCAACTTGTACATTTTTAACATTACTACGTCAATCATATACTAGCTGTTCTAGTTTAACAGTTTTTCTACGAGCATATTGCTAAATCAATAATGCTCGTTTTCTACTTTTAGAACTCATTTTATTAAAATCAAGAAGACTGAAAATATATAGAAAGTTAAACAGACAAACACACAAACACAAATATATGTTTTAGGTAAATGAATAAATAAATTGTACATATTTTGTTGTTCCTGTGTTGTTTCATTCAATTTTAAGATTTTTCCATCATGGGTTAGATAAATAATTATTAAGATTTTTACTTATGTTGACACCTTGTTACTGTGTTGTTTCAATTAATTTAGTGTATAATTATTTATATATACATGATTTATACATTATATTATAATGTTTATATGATGCATACATATTCATTTTCTATATATATATATATATATATATATATATATATATATATATATATATATATATATATATATATATATATATATATATATATATATATATATATATATATATATATATATATATATATATATATATATATATATATATACATATATATATATATATATATATATATATATATATATATATATATATATATATATATATATATATATATATATATATATATATATATATATATATATATATATATATATATATATATATATATATGTATATATATATATATACACACTTACAAAAGCGTGTTTTGATAAGCATTTGTTCACTTTTTCTACCTACTTTAAGCTACACCGTTTTTTTCGAAAAAGAAGAAGAAAAAACGATGTATGATAAATGAAACGATTGCTTCCTCATCCCAAACCCTCAGTCAATGTAGCAGCACTCCACTGCGATTCAGGCTATTTGTCAGTCGATAAATGTACTGAAGCCCCCAGCAGTAGGCTATTTCAGTATAAGCAGTAGGCTATTTCAGATAATGAATAAAGTTATGAATTCATAACTTTAGAAAGTTTTGAAATCATTTTGATATTACAATGGTATTATAATGATATCATAATATGATATAATAGCTTGAAAAGGTTTTGATATCATTCTGATTTCATATTGATATTGCGTCTTGACTGGGAAGTTATGTTAATTAAAACGGTTTTCTTGCAATCAAGACTTATTGTTTAGTATAAATTTTTACCAAAATTTAGTATTTGGCAAAGTGTGGTAAATGTTGGAACACGTTTAGTAATACCTCAAGGGATGCAGATAATAGCAACTGGCGTAAAATTATTATTGGAGCTGTTCAAAGTGTTTTTTACTGCGAAAACACAACTCTAGATAGTGCAGCACATTAAGCAGTGGTCTATTCCAAAGGAAAAATTGATTTACATCAATATTGGCTTGTACATGAGCATTTTGACAAAGATTGCCGTTTTCAGGTAAACAATTAAAATTTGGCCGATAAATTTTTATGCAGTTTAAGGCTCAGTATAAAGAATCAGATACCGTTCCTTGGAAAAGCAAGAAAGCCGGTACTAAAACTGACAAGTTTTTAAAAATTTTGCAAACACAAAGTGACGCAACTAAGAAAATACAAGGACGGTTGTTAGTAGATCTTGCAAAGAAATATAAATACAAAGAATTATAAATAACTATTTCACAGTTAAAGAAGAATACCGTAATAGCTTTACAATGGATGATATTAGACACAATATTGGAGAACAATGGCGTAGTGATTCATATTTTGAGCAATATTTAAATATTTTTGGTAAAGCAAGACTTAGCGAAAACATGGAAGATAAATCTCCTGAATTAGCGGAAGAAACTGACGAAATAGCGGAATGGTGTGGATATTATTAAGTCGTTATAATTAAAGGCATGCCAGGCATAGGAAAAACCTCATTAGCAAAAGCATATGCTAGAGATTTTAAGTATGAGTTTGCTACAATACTACTGTCTGCTAGCTCATTTAGTGTGTTGGAAAAATCCTTAGAAGACTGCATATCTAATAGTTTAAAAGGTTCTAGTAATAAAGAACCTACATAAATGTTTTAATTGAGCTTCTAAGTGAAACAAAACAACTAGTTCTTTTTATACTTGATAACGTTAAAAATTATGCTGATATATTAAAACTTGTTGAAGGATTCAGTAATTTAACTAACGTTACGCTCATTATAACTACTCAACATAATAAACTTGGAGTTATTGTGCAAAAAATTATCTTTAGAATATTTGTTTAATGGCGTTGCAAGGGATAATCTATGAATAAAGGTACAGGAAATCCTGACGAATTGCTTAGCAGTAACTGAGCACACTATAAGCAATACTGTTGAGAGACCTACATATAACCTTGTGAAGTTTCTCTCATTTATTAAATCAGGCACTATCTCTAAGCGACAATTAGTAAATAGCTTATCTTATTGTTATCCACCTGAGGAAACAAGATTAGCTATAAACAACCTACTAAGCTTATCCTTAGTTACCATAGATAATGCTCAATATATTAGTACAAATATATTAGTGCAAGAACTTGCCATGGAACTCTCCGAATACCAATCTGCAGCAGACTTTTTACAAATTGTATCTTTATTTAAATCAAGATATATTTTAATAGTACATATACTTTCATTTTTGTTAACTTATGAACTTGTACAGAAAGTTAAAGAAATTAAAGAATTATTATCAAGTTTAGAGGTACAATACAAGTATAACATGGGAAGGACTTTGACATTACTACTAAAAGAAGCCCAAACTAGCTTGCAATCAACACAACGTGAGCAAATTATAAACACTTTAAAAAATTTAAAGCATTTTATAACAGAGATAAATACAGAATTACAATCTTTGTTGACATTTTTAACAAATAGTTGATCAGACGCATAAAAGCAAGAAGTTGAAAAGGCATTTTTAGTTAAAAATGGCTCTCTTATAAAGAACTTGCTTACGACATTTAGTCTTTTTAAGCTACATGCACAGCAATGTTTCTCATGCAATCAGGTTGCTCAGAATACTGAGAATGTTTTTATAATAGGACCTACAGGCAGCGGTAAAAGTACTGTAATTGACCATCTTATTGAAAATTGGAATGTGTTAGAGTTGGTCGTAATGGCGCAGAAGTTGTGATAAGAGTAATTCAAGCAGAAGACGATATTTTATTAGGATCAGGAAATTATATTGTGGCAGAGATTGGCAATAATCCAATAAGTTCACAAACGAATTTTATTACCCCATATTACAACATCAATAAAGGCATCACATATTGGGATTTTTCAAGTTTTTTTGATAGTAGGGGAAATATGAAAAAAATGCATCATGTCTTTCTTATGTAATCTTTTAGCAAAGTAGTACTAATGTTTAAAATACTTTTGGTTATAGAAGTAGCAATATTAAGTACTATGAAAGGTGAAGGTTTTATAAATTTGTTAAATAGTTTAAGTCAATTTTGTTCCGCGGACCAAATTCATGATAGTTTATCACTATTAATTACAAAATGTGATCCGTTTGAGCAAAATTCCGTTGATACTCAAAAGCAATTAGATGAGGAACTTCTTATGTAGAATAAATATTTTCTGAGTTTTTAGAAAAAACATAAGGCAAGCAAGTGCACAAGTGCTATAGAGTTATTTACACGTGATAATATGAGAAAAAAAATTGCATTATTTTTTAAAGTTAAAATAGGCCCAATAACAAAAGATTTTTTTCAAGGTTTAAATTCTACAGTAGGGGCAAGTCAACCTGCAAATATAGACTTTCATTTAAGTCTAGACGCTACAACAACAAAAGAAATTACTATCCTTTCACATTTATTGAACTCCAATGCTCAACATCTTACTCAAGAGAGAGCTGATACCCAAACTGCGTCAGGACCCTGAAACAAAGTATTCAACAAAACGGTTTTCGAAAAAAGATCTATTTGAAATCAAAAAATTATCAGTTTCTAACATAAATGAAAGACAATTTATTGAAGGATTCAGACGCGAAACTATGTTCAATAATATAATGACAACGCTGAAGTTTTTCCATGTATTAAATCCCGCATGTGAACCTAATCTGGAAAATTAAATACAACCATTTACTAGATTTTATACTGAATATGATAAACTAGTCCAAAAAAACACTGGAGATACAAAAACAGCTGGGGTAATGCAGTTTAAAGCCCCGATTCTAACAGCTTTGGAAGTGAAAAAAGCATATGGAAGCCCAAGGCCAGAAATCACTGCAGTAAAAGTTTATTCCTACCTATTTATTGTATATCAAGACTTAGAACCTCCTAATATAAATTTAAATATTGCAAGTCATGAATGGAGAGTTATTGGTGATCAAAGGATTAGTCTAAAAGGTAATAGTACTGAAAGAATTATAGATAGTAAGCGTGTTAAAATTATAAATTCTGGAAGTTAAGATATTGAAGTTAAAATTGTAGATCTAGAAAACAAACTTAGCAAACCTTTGTCAGAGACTAAAAGAGAGGAAAACGCAACAAATGTACAACAAGAGAAGATCAAAAAAAAAAAAAAATCTGAGGATCTTCAAGAGATACTGAAAGAATTAACAACTATTAAGAAGTTGCAAAAACTAATTAACATTTACTCTGTTTATCAGCAATTTTGTAAGGAATATGTGCCACTTACATCAGTTACTATTGATGAAGATGCTAAATATCGTCGTAGTGAAGAAGTTATGAAAGCATATGAAAAAATTGATAACGTTACTGAAATGTTGACTCAAGCACTACAAGTTCAAGAAAAACAAAATTTAAATAAGTATCAGGATGTAGAAAGTTTTTCCCAAAAAGTTAAGAGCATTGCTCTTGGCTTTGAACCTGTAGCACTTCAACGCCATAAAGAATGTTCTGTTTGGCAAGAGCAACGTAAGAAAGGTGAAGATGAACTTTCATGCAAACATTTAATAGCTGTGAATGATGTACAATTTGAATATAACGCTCAATATATAAATAATTTATTTGAACATGATTCTATAAAAAATGATCTGGATATTAGAAGTTAAGCACTAATTCAATTAAAAAAAAACATACAAAAAGCAGATAACAAAGTTACAACAAGATGTAGTAGACTTTATCAAACACGCCAGCAATATAAAGCTCAAAAAAAAAAAAAAAACGTGGTGAACTTAGATAACATCAACAGTACTTAGAAAAAACGTTATCTACTGAGATTGAAGCGAAAGAGTTAAATGAGAAAACTAATGAACTGAAAGCAGCTACTTATAGAAAAAATCTAGCATATAGAGAATTGAATTTAATAAAAGGCAAAAAATTCCACAGTTTTAAACACATATGTTTTAAATGAAAAAGTAGGAGTAAATGAAATTTTAGCTTCAAGATTAACTCATAAGTTATTAAGATCTATAAACAGTGATGAACTTGCTAAACAGTCTGCAGAACAAAAAAGTAAATTAGAAGAGGAATTGTCACAAGTACAAGATACTAAAGATCGTACAAAAGAAATAGCGCAAAAAATAGAACAATATGCTGAAGTTAAAGTAAAAATAGAAATTTTTGATGTTAAAAAACTCGTAAATATGTCAGTTAATAGATACCATCTTGCTGGAGAATGTAAATATCAGCTAGAAAATAACGATAAAGATAAGTTAGAAAAAAGATTTAAGGACTCAAAAGTGAAGTTTATGTTATTATGGAAAGAAGATCATTGGTTTGGTTGTTTGCGTAGTATTACCGATAATAAGCTAGAGACTTACTCAAACAAACTAGCGACTGTTGTTCAAGAGACTTATAAAAAACTAGCAAGTTTAGAGAATAGACTAAAACATGCTAGAGTATGCCCATAAACTTTATTTGAGGCAGTAAAGAAGTATCAAGAAGCAGAAAAACAATTCCAAATAGCTAAAAAAGATTATCAGCAATGGGTAAAAAACCACCAAGACATTTTAAGTGATACTATTAAAGTTTATAATGAGTACATAAAATGTGATGCGCAAGTTAGGTGGTATTTAATCAAGAGGCTTAAAGCGTAGATCGTTTGTTACGTAAAGAAGTGAATTTGTTAGAAAAGATTGAACGTAAATGGGACGATAAAAACCTGTTCTTTAGATGTGCTTACATCGTTAAAGAAATTTTTCTGATTAATAGACAGTTTTATGAAACATATAAGCTTTCTCCCTTACAGAAATATTCCATGGAAAACCCATGGAATTCCATGAGTAAACCATGGTTTTCCCATAAAAAACTGGAATTTCTATGGGTGAATTTCATGAAAATTGAAATCCCATGGAATTTCCATGATTTTTTTTTCATAGCTTATGCTGCGCCATGGTTGTTACGAATGCGTTTTCAAAGATGGCGTCATAGCTTGTACAATTACGATTAGTTTTAACTTAAGTAAACAATACTTACTGTATTCTTCTGTGTTTAATAAGACTATAAATGATATGTTTGTTATAATGCACCACATTTATATGGTTCAAACTAAACATACAGACATAAGCAACTAGATATATTTATCATATTATAATGCATTATAAAATGGATTATTTTTAATTATATTTAATTTTATATCATTTATGCATATACTTATTTTAACTGTTTCCAGTAGCTTTGCATAACTTGCAATAGTATAGCAAGTATGTCAAGTAAACCAGTTTGAATTTTAATGCTTACTTGGCAAATTATTTGCCAAGTAATTATTATTTGGTTTACAACAAATACACGTTTAGTTTTAATCTACATTAAATAACAAGTGTATTAATGTACATAGTGTAATCTAATGTACATTAAAACTTATATAATTATTATTATAAAACTTAAATAACATATTAAACAAACTTATCTAAAATATTAATATACAAGCAGTATATCAGATAAGATTAGATAACTAAGATACAATAAGATAATAAAATTAGATAACTAATGTACAAAAGATAACTAGTACAATCTTTTTTTTTTTTTTAATAATATCCTCAGATTACATAAAAATGCTTGAAGTTAATTGTATGGTAATTGTTCATTAAGTATTAAAAAACGTTTTTTTATGATAAATGTTCTATTCAGTTTTAGTTCTGTTATGTTGTTTTTAGTTCTGTTAAGTTGTCAAAGGATGTGAAAATAAAATAGTGAATTGAGTTAAAATTAACCAGAATAGATATATAAATAATCTCTGGGATTCAACTTGTAAGAATGTTCCAAAAACCACTTAGTTGGAGAAGAAAAACTGTGGTAATGTTTTAAAAGTATCAGAAAAGGAACTTAATTAATGCACAAGATTTTACTTCGTTGTTAAATATAAGTATATAAAAGCAATGTTTAAAAATAATACACTATTACTTATTAAAATATAATTATTTTTATTTGTTTATATTTAACTAATGTAAAGTGCTCAACAGCAACTATATTTGTTGCTGTCTTGTTCTATATAAATGTTACTAACATGCAGGAAAAATTTATATATGTGTATAAATCTTTTCATTTTAAGCTTATCATTTCATTTAAATTACTACATTATTAGCAGGCAGGTTTGACTTGCAATATAAATTTTTAATTTATTTATTTAGCTGTTCATTAACAAGTCCGGTGCTTTATAGTATATTTAAAGTTGGTAAGGACGTGAAGAAAACAGGTTTGTAAATGATGTTGTACATCATGCAGATAGCTCAGAAGAAGAAGTAAGTTTTTTTTTTTAATTACAAAAATAAATATATAATATAATATTTGTTGCTGCCTTGTTCTACATAAATGTTTCTAACATGCAGGTAACATTTATATATGTATTAGTTTGAATAAATCATTTTAACTAAGTTACATTATAGGCAGGAATGTTTGACTGGAAATATAAACGATGTTGTACATAATGCAGATAGCTTAGGCGAAAAAGAGGTAATAATCTAATAATTGTTATTTATAAATAATGATATATTCATTGCTATTTTTTTTTATATAAATGTTACCTAACATTTGGCAACATTCATAATTGATCCCGTCATTTCGAAAAGGGCACAAGTCCATTTATTCAAACTTTTCAGGATCAACAAAAATAAATTTATAAGAAAAAAAGTTTATGGTGCTAAAGAAACTGAATATAAGAGTAGATAAATAAAAGTCATACATAAGTTTTGAGAGTATAATTTTTATAAAAAAACAACATATAACACTTATATTTTTAATTTAAATTTATGGACTTATGTCTTTTTCGAAATGAACACTTTTTTGTATATAAAAATTCAAAGATTATCAGAAGAATAATGATTTATTATTAAATAAAAACAGTTATTGTTAGTTAATCTTTACTTAATTCATTGTTTGCCGAAGTTGTTGGACAAATAAAAACATTTGTATAGAAGTTTTGGTACTCTTCTATTAAATATAGAATATATTTTTCTATTTTTTTCAAATCTGATATCTTTTTTTCATTGATAGGCAATTTTCCAACATATGCAAGAGTACTACTTAATGGTAAGGTTGGCCTTGTACCCATCATTTGTAATCGCTGAAAATCATAACTGACTAAACAATCTATGGATTCACGTGGTGTCACTAAACCTGGTGTGGTCTTAGAGAATGTGAAATGTGACACTTTAGAAATACCAAAAGTAACTTTTTTGTCCTTGGGTACTCCTTTTCCATAAGAAACCACAGATAGCACAAGTTTCTTATAATGGTTTGGTCACCTTTTTTTTTTATATCAAAAATATCTTCAGTTTTGGGCCTTCTAATTTCAAATTTTTCGCTTGCTTTAGCTATAATATTTTCATACTCTGTTGGTGTGTAAATCCGATCATTTTTTCGAATATGTCGCTTTGCTGTTCTAAACATTCTATCATTAGGCAAGAATGAGTGACCTCTTTTTGGTATGTAATATTGTATCTCGTTTATATTGTTATCTAGTTCAGCTACCAGTGATAAAAGTATTCGGACCATGGCATGATTTCTGTTTTGGCCTGCACAACCATCTAAAAAAAGGTGCATTTCGTTGACAATATATTTTAAAATATAATCCAGCACAAAGGTACATACATCGTTGGAACCTTTGTTAGCAACTCCTTTACAATATGAATAAAATACTGATTTTCCAGTTTTAAAATCATATATGCAAAACTCATACAGCCATAGTTGACGAAGATAAAATATTTCCTGGACAGGGATTTGTGGAAGTGGCAAATTTTGCATGAAATCAAATGAAATCCTATACACATTTGGATCGTTTTTGCACTTAGTTTCAACTTCTTGTGTTTTTTTGTAAAATTTGTTTGCTTGTCTTTTGTGGATCTCAATATCTGCTTAATAGATTCTTTTTGCATTGTCATTAAGGTGTGGGTTTTTTAGTTAAATTTTTATCTCTTCGCACAGTCCACAGAAATCCATTTGCTTTACCAAATGATAAACTAAAATTTTCTTGGAAAAATTTAAGGTAGAACTTATATTTAACAGGATGATCTAAATATTTTTGTGCGTATAACGTGTGCATAATTTTTGCATTGAGTTTTTCATCCAAATAATAAGATGATGCATCTTTACTATAGTAGTGCACATATTTAACAGGAAATTATTCGATATGCTCACGTACTTTTGTTAATGTATCTCCAGGTATTGCGTTGCATCGTGATCCCTGAGATTTACCTCTGTGATCTATAGGCTGCTCATTTTTTTTTTAATAAAATGCATAAACGTCTAATTTGTTTCATAAAAATTCCATGCATACTGCAAAAAGCTTTTTTTGTCATGCCTTTAACATTGATGTGATAAATAAAAGAAAATTCTTTTTCCTTAGGTTCTTCAGATCTAAACTGTCTTCTCTTTATTTCCTTCTTTTCAATTAATGACTGCAAGTATGTGTCTTTGGCATTTTTACTATCAAATTTGTTAACAAACTGAATTGTACTTTCTATAACATCTTCAGATACAAGCTCTACACTTCGAATTACATCTGCAAATAAATAGAATTATTGAGTTAATATTATAAAATTATATATCAAGATGTTGTACCTCCAAATATTGGTGGTAAAACATGAGTAAATAAGCAAAAATTTGAAAACGAATATAGTCATTCTATATTATAGAACAAAAAACTAATCTGCAAGAAGCACTTGTTTGTCTTGGTGCTACACCATTTTCTTAATGCTTTTTATAAACTTCTCCAGCAATTTTGGCTTTTTTTATTTTTTTGTGTTTATAATTTCCACTGTTTTTTATACCAATCTTTCTTTTTCTAAATTTATATGCATTTTCAGCAAGTCGCGATTTTCCATTTTTTGTTACAAATAAAGTGAGATTACGTCACTACAGTTGCGCTTTGTTTCACTTGAAAAAGGCATAAGTCCGGGACTTGTGCCATTTTCAAACAGACTTTAACTTTCATTTGCATTTTAAGTTGACTTGTAACATATGAAAATGTTTCTCCTTCAATGGGAATATGTAAAACACTTGAATTAATAAAATTGGATTAAAAAGTGAAATTTGAAAAAAGTGTGACTTGTGCCCTTTTCGAAATGACGGGTTCAATTGTGTATAATGCCTAATTATAAAGTAAGTTAAATAGATAATAATTATTAGTAAAATGAATCAGTAAATAAAAAAAACTTGTTAGAATGTGTATAATAGTTGTATGATGTATTGTCTAGATTGATAAAATGGAGAATGAGACTAACTACGGTGAAAAAATAATGAATATCAAAATGTGAATGGTACTTTGTTTGACATCTACCTGTTTCTACAGACACAATGCAGTCGCACTTATAAATGGGCTTGATGTTTTTTTGGATCGAATATGTTGTATTGATGGTTCTTTTTAACTTGTTAAAACTATTAGTTATTATCAAATTTATATATACTATTTTTATCAAATAGTTAATATAAAATAATAAACATGTAAATTGTTTTATTTTCTGTAATAAAAAATTTTCTTGATATATTTCAATTGTTTATCACTATGTATATCACTTATAGTATTATATTACTTGTAGTTTTTTGTTTTATTTATTTTCAGTATGTTATACATATGCATGCATTAAATATTGTGGGGAAGTCAAGTTTTGATGTTTTAGGTGCATTATAGCTATTATTTTTCAAAGATTTGTAGGATTTAACAAGTTTTAAATTTTTTTTTGTTTATTGATTTTATTCGGAGAAAGCAATCCCATAGATTATAAGAACTCAATAACAATATTGTGATAAAATTTGCTTTTATGATTTAATATGAGAATTCAAATATCATTAGATCAAATAAACTTGAAAACAAATCATGCTTTTTTACCATGAAAAATCCATGAGTTTTCCTTGAAAAGGTGTTCCTAATACCTATAAAAATTCCATGGTTTTTTCCATGGATGGAAATCTCATTGAATATCAAAGGTATTTGGAACACTTTTCCATGAAAAATTCATGGAATTTTTTATGAGAAACTCACGGGTTTTCCATGGAAAACTCATGGATTTTCATTAAAAACTCATGGGTTTCCCATGGATTTTTTATGGAAAACTCATGGATTTCCCATGGAAAATTTATGGGTTTCCCATGAAAACGTGTTCTAAATAACTATGGTTTTTCCATGGGTTTTTTTCATGGGTTTTTTCATGGGAATTTTCCGTAAGGGCTGGTTCAGAAGTAGTAGAGAAACTCACACAGTTATTCATACACAAAAGCTAGGTCAGGGTAGTAAACATTCATCTATTCTAGAAAGTACATATATTAGTGAATATATTTTTTTGGTTTGCGGCATTGAACGAGCAAGACGTGTTTTTCGAGCAATTAATTATTTTTAAAAAAATGGAGGTTATGATGATAAATTTAGAAAAACTTATAAGCAGCAAACTTGATGAGCAAAAAAAAAGCATATTAAAAGAAAAAAAAGCATATTAAAACTTTTAAAAAATCAGGAAAAGATATTTACAGATATTTTGAGTGCGAACTTAAAAATAATATCAGATTGGCTTGACAAACTTGAAAACGAATTTAATAAAAACAAAACAAAAGTTGTAATAATTGAAAAAGACATAAGTGATTTAAAGGAAAGTATTAACTTTCAGGAAGAAACCTTTTTAAACAAAATATCACAAACAAACAGTCTGTGGAACAGCGAAATTAGCAACTTAAAAAACAAATTTATATCCTTAAGAAACCGTTTACGACAGAATAACCTAAGAATTGATGGATTAACTGAGCTGCCCGCTGAAAATTGGAATGATTGTGCAAATAAGCTTAAAAATATATTTAGAAACAAGCTGGAAATCTCAGAAGACATAATAATTAAAAGAGTATAATAATATATAGTATAATAACAGAAAGAGCGTATCAGAAAAGTTAAAGAAGATAAATCTCCAAGAACCATGATTATCAAACTATTAGACTTTAAAAACAAAAATAAAATTCTAACATCAGCAAAAAAACTCTAGGGAACAGGAATTTTTATTAACGAAGATAACTCGAATGAAACAATGGAAATAAGGAAAAAGCTTTGGGAGGAAGTCAAACGGTTACGCAAAGAAGGTAAATACGCTATTATTAAATATAATAAAATATTTGTTAGAGAATTTTCTAACTAGGAGAGTGATTAGTAAACAAAAAAATAAAAAATAAAAACAATCTTTGTAATTAAAATTTGAAAACCGACAAAATGGCAAACGATACAACAGATTTTGAAACCTATTATTCCGATTATTTTAAAACTGCAAATAATATGTTGCATAATGACTCTTACCACGCGGATAAAAAAATATTTAACGACAAATGTTCTAATACAGAATATTTCGGTATTGAAACTTTTAAAACCCAATTCAAGCAAAGTAATGATTTCACAGTTATAACTCAAATATCAACAAACTGAAAAATTTTCTTTCAAAATGTAAATATTCTTTCAGCATGATTTGTCTCACCGAAACGTGGTGTACTGACATTTTTTCTCAAAAAAACTCAAATTTTTAAATTACTAACTACAACATGATTTCTTTTGAAAGAAAAATACTCAAAAGAGGAGGAGGAATTATAGTTTATATTCGGAATGATCTTAAAAAAAATTAGAAACGATCTCTCATTCTCTGATGCCGACAATGAGGCCCTCACAATAGAAATAATCAATATAAATAAAATTCTAGTAATAACATTCTAGTAACTACTTGTTACAGGCCACCTAATGGTAATATTGTCAAATTTTCAAACTATTTGAATCAGATCTTTATAAAAAATAACAATGAAAAAATATATATATTTTGCATAGGAGACTTGAACATAGATTGTTTAAAATACAACGAAAAACCAACATTAAAATCTTCTTTCAGCTTTATTAATTTCAGCTCAGTATATTCTCATTAATTAACAAACCCACCCGAGTCACCTCAACCTCAATTACAGCCATAGATAATATACTGACCAACTCATTTTTAGACATATCCTTAAAAACAGGAATATTTAAAGTTGATATATCAGACCACTTTCCAATATTTTTCTCTTTTACGCAAAACTCAGCGTCATTAAATAATTCGAAAATCAAAACATATAAAAGAAAAATTAACAAATCTTCTATTCACGAATTTAAAGAAACCTTATCAAAAACGAATTGGTCAAATGTTTATCTACAATGCGACCGAGGTCTTACAAATTCTGCTTATAATATATTTATTGGTACTTTTCTTGAGCAACAAACACTTTCCAATTATTGAAAAAGAAATAAAAGTTAAATATTTGAGATGTCTATGGATAACAATTGGAATAAAAAAATTGTCTAAGAAAAAACAAAAACTACACAATAAATATTTAAAAAATAGAAAAGAAAAAAGTATTACTGTTTATAAACAATACAAAAACCTTTTTGAAAAAATTAAAAAGAAATCTAAAAAAAAGTATTTTTCTAAACAATTACATAGCACAATAGTAGTATTAAAAAAACATGGGAAATTATGAACGAAGTTATTGGAAAAACCAAAACTAAGTCCGAAATATTACCCTCCAGAATTGAGGAAGATGGATTGGAGTATACAGATAAAAAAACTATTTCCGATAAATTTAATAAATTTTTTGTAAATATCGGTCCTAAACTGGCATCCAAAATAAACAACTCAAACAATTCATTTAATAACTATCTTACTGACCATCTTACAGTTCATCTACTGAGAGTGACCTAAAATCTGAGGAATTTGAAGAAGCAACAAAATCAATTAGAAAAAACAAAGCTCCGGGCATCGACAACATTTCTAGCAATGTAGTATATGATTTTTTATACAATTAAAAAGATCTTCTTTTAGAGGTTTTCAAGTCATCAATTAAAACTGGAGTTGTTCCAGACAAATTAAAAATTGCAAAGGTTTTACCTATATTTAAAACTGGAGACACGGCTTTGCTACCCAATTATAGACCTATCTCAATTCTTCCAGTTTTTCCAAACTCCTGGAAAAAATAATGTACAACCGACTTTATAAATATTTAACAGCCAATAAAATCTTAAGTGAATGTCAATACGGCTTTCAAACAAATCATTCTACGGAGCATGCAACCTTAGACCTAATGGACAAAATTAGATCATCTTTTGATAAAGGAAAATTTGTATTGGGAGTTTTTATTGATCTTACAAAAGCTTTTGATACTGTCAACAATAAAATTCTGCTGGACAAAATTAGAAAGTACGGTATAAAAAACCAAACTACTAAATGGTTCACTAATTATTTAAATAACAGACAACCATGTGTTATAATAGACGGTATCACTAATACAAAGTTATTAAAAATAAAATGTGGTGTCCCCTAAGGATCTATTTTTGCACCTTTATTATTTCTTATCTACATTAACGATGTCCCTAAAGTCTCTACAAATCTCGATTGTATAATGTTTGCAGATGATACTAATCTGTTTTACTCATCTACCTCTTTCAATGACCTTTTTGATAAAGTCAACATTGAGCTTCAAAAACTTAAAACATGGTTCAGTGCTAACATGTTATCGTTAAACGCCCAAAAAACTAAATAAATTTTATTTCACTCAAAGAAACAGAAAAATAAACTACCATCAATTCTACACTCACTAAGTATCGAATACAAAAAAATTGAAAGAAACCAAACAATTAAATTTCTTGGTGTGATTATTGACGAAAATATTTTATGGACAGCCCATATAAATGCCATCAACACTAAAATATATAAAAGTATTGGTATACATTATGTTCATTTAAACTATGTAAATTAACAGAAAAGAAATTAATGAAAAATTAAAAAGGTGAAAAAGAAGTTGTATATAAAAATATTAATGATAAAAAGTGTTATTATTTACATAAGAATGAACAAATTGCAATTTACATTGTAAGAACTTTAAAATATTAAATATCAATATTTAATATTTAAAATGAATTAGGTCTCTTTCAGAACCTAGCGAAGCAAGGATTCATAAAATGAATTAAAACATCTTTACATTTATAAAAAAGAATGAAAAATATACAATAACTTTTAATATTAATTCAGATTTAGAACATAGAGCAATATATGATAGGCATATTAAAGTATTCGCACAAGAAGATTTTACAGTAAAATCAAACTTATATAACAACATTTCTTTAATGTGTGGAGTTAAAATAGATAAAGGACATGTATTGATTTCACTTGCAGAAAATTATAAACCTACTCTAAATTTACTAAATTCTGTTGTAATAGAGTCTACTGATAATATTAAAATAACTTTATATAATAACGATAAAAAAGATATAAATATTAAAAAAGGAGATTTGTTATGCTGTATATCAACTTATAATGGTGTTTTTAATGCAAATTATATATCACATAGGGTTACTTTAGAACCTGATAAAAAAGTAGAACACGTAAAGTCTCAAAGTGATAAAGAATCTGTAAAATCTATATTAACAAGTATAGGAGACATAATTAAAGAAACTATATGTGATGAAGATAAACCTAGTTCAGATAAATCTGATCATAACTTTAGATTACAAAAGATTAGTGAAATTCAGAATAAAATAGAATGTGAAAGGAAAAGAAGAGAGATCTTAAGTAAGATATATCATAGACCTTCAAGAATCATTACAGTAGTTGATAATACATTACTAGTAAGCACTATGTCATTAGGAGCTACTGGAGTGGGTTTTTTAACAAATGGCGTATTAGCTCCAGTAGCTATTGGATGTGAGATTGCTGCATTAGTTATAGGAGCAGTAAATTTAATAGGATCACAAGTTAATAAAAAATTAAACTTAAAAGCTGAAAAACATGAAAAGATTAAAGTATTAGCTGATGCAAAACTAAACACAATAAGTGGTCTTATTTCTAAAGCTATATCAGATCAATATATTGATGATGTAGAATTTAATATGATACTTTCAGAACTTGAAAAGTTTCAAGCTATGACTGAACAAATTAGAACAAAATCTAAAAATGATATAGATGAGCAGACTAAAGAGTCAATATTTAATAAAGGAATAGAAAAAGGCAAAAGTTATGTTATTGAAGTGTTAAATATGAGATTCAACAAGAATCAAAGTATAGGAGTGATAAATAATACTCTTAAGAATTAAAAGACATATATTATGTATTATTTAACATAACATATGTTGATTTAATCCCTTTGGGATCTTGATTCATGCTAATGAATTAAAAATTTTTTACCTATATAAAAAAAATGTATGTAAATGCTACAGATATTGAAGAAAGATTAAAATTAGCAAAAGAACTTGCTGGGTTAAAGAAAAGTATAAATCAAGATTCTATTAATGAAAGGTTAGGTGATGTTATTTTTCAGGCTAAATTGGAAAAATTGTACAAGCCATTAATAGATAGCCATTCTGGTATAAAAGAAGGATTAACTAAATTAGAAAATAAAGCTGATCAAATAGCTAATACTTTTTCAAGTTATCCTGCTTTACTAGATTCTGAAACTAAAGCAATCATGCCACCTGAAGTTGTAAATAACATGTCATTAGGTGCTATCGCAGCAGAATATCTAAAGTTATATACTGCTAAAAATAGTAAAAAAAGTATCAGATGACATATTTGGTATACATTACAATGAAGGTGATAAAAAATTTTACATTGGTAAAAAACAAATAACTATTGAAGGTAATGATATAACTATTGAAGATAAAAAATACACTGGCACACCAGGCCTTTGGGAGATCATAGTAAAATCTCATCCTGTTAGATATACTAACGATGATCGTAATAAGTATAAAGAAATTTTAGATCAAACAGATGCAATTCGCTCTGATTTAAATTCAACTAAACCAAGATTATCTAGAAGTTATAAGTACACTAATGTAATAAAACCTATTTGGGAAGAGATGATTGGAAAGTCTGGAAAAGGAGTTGTCATTCTTCCTAGTGATCCAAATGCACTATTTGATATGCTTAAATTACACTTAGCTGCTTTACAAGCAGGTAATACTGGAGTTAAAAATGAAACTGTTGCTATTTGTGATGAGTTGTTACGACAAGGTCAAATAGATGATGATGAGTATAAAGCATTACAGAAAGCAATAACTTAAAGTGATTTAAAAAATTATTTTATTTATAAAAAAATGACAAAATACTATGATACTCTTATAAATCTTTCAGATAGTCAAAAAGAAAAAATTAAAAAAGCAATTGAATCTGATACTAATGCTGTTATAAAATTAACACATCAAGATCTAAATGGTGAACATAAAATAGCTTTAACAGATTCACAATTAAACAGAATGAAAGCAGCATATATGAAAAATACTGGTATAACACTTTCACTGAGTAAAGCACAACTTAAACATAATGCTAAAGTAAATGGTGGACTTCTACCTCTACTAGGAATAATTGGAAGTTTTTTAGCTTCAAAAGTTGTTCCGGCTATAGCAACAGGATTATTGACTGGAACAGCTGCAGCTGCTGGAAGTACTATAGTTAATAAAATTTCTGGAAATGGTATTATTTATGTGAAAAAGAATGGTAGTGGATTTAAAATTAGAAAAGTAGGAAAAGGAGTATTTTTAAACCCATGGAACGGTAGTTATGATTATTTAGATGGATATTATTCTAAAAATGGAAATGAATATTCATCAGTAGGTAGAGGCTTATTATTAGGAGAAAATTCTCCATTTAAGAATATACCCTTATTAGGTCTTCTTCTTTAGGTTCCTTTGGAACTTAGGCTTCGCTAAATCTTATAATATATATTATTTAAAAAATATATATTTATCGATTCCACAATGAAGTTTGATAATAAAATAAATCGAATCCACTTCTATACTTTCCATTTAATAAATCAGACGACAAATCTATAACAACAAATCCATGCTTTTTTGACCAAGCTTCATTACAAAATTTTTTAAACTCATCTAATTTCATACCATTTGAAACATGGTCATTATAAATATAATTTACATTTTTAGAATCTTGTTTAAGCAAGCATATAAAATTTGCATTTTCTCTTATCGTTCTCCTACGCAACTCAAAATAATGCTACGTGGAAATTGTTCAATATGTGGAACAAAAAAATGTCAATTTACAAAAGGATCAAGCGGAAGTGATTTAGTAGAATTAATTAATAAATTCACGAGTAAAAAAAAAATTACTTTTCCAAAAGTTTAAATGTGAAATGCATATACCAGGTACGAACTTTGAAGGACCTGGCACTAGATTAGATTTAAGATTAAACTCTGATGATTCACCTAAAGAATGGAGCATGCCTGTAGATAGAGTTGATAAAATAGCTTATATTCATGTTCTTGCTTATAAGCATTATCCAGACAAAGAGCATAGAAACTTAGCTGATAAAATGATGCTTGAACAAATGGATGCTATACCTAATCCTACACCTCGTGAAAAATTAGAAAGAAATATTATAAAACCTATCATATCTGCTAAAGTAAGGTTTGGCATGGGAAATAAAGAACCAATGAGTATTAAAGAATTATGTCAAAAAAACTACCAGCGAACTGGAAAAAAGCAAACGACATGAGCGATTTATCGCTAATTGATGGACTGAAATGGACTGATGAACGTTCAAATGAACTTCATAAACCAGTTATAAAAAATTTTAGAAAAAGAAAAGTGATTGCAAATGGAATTGATGAAATATGGGCTGCTGATTTAGTTGACATGCAAGCTTATTCTAAATTTAATAATGGTATAAAATACTTATTAATGGTAATTGATATATTTTCAAAGTATAGATGGATAATTCCACTGAAAAATAAAACTGGAGTTAAAGTTGCTAATGCATTCAATAAAATCTTTAAAATTAGGAAATGCAATAAATTATGGGTTGATAAAGGTTTGGAATTTTATAACGAACATGTTAAAGCATTAGGAGTGCATCTCTATTCAACTGAAAATGAAGAAAAAAGTTGCGTTGTTGAACGATGGAATAGAACAATGAAAGAAAAAATGTTCAAATACTTTTCAGCTAATTCTACGAGAAAAAACATTGATGTCTTAGATGAAATGGTAAAATAAATACAACAACACAAAGCATTCTTCAATTAAAATGACTCCAGCTGAAGCAAGCGAAAAAAGAATGAAAATAAAATTTGGTTTAATCTAAATGGTAAAGTAAAATCATATCCTATCCAACCTAAGTTTTCAATAGGTGATAAAGTGAGAATAATTAAAAAGAAAGGAGCGTTTGAAAAAGGATATACACCAAGATGGACTGAAGAAGTATTCACAGTATCACAAGTTCAGTACACAGATCCACCTACTTATAAAATAACTGATTATAATAATGAAGAAATACAAGGTACTTTTTATGAACAAGAACTTCAAAAAACAAGAGATATTTAGAATTGAAAAGGTTATTCGTAAACAAGTAAATAAATCATTTGTAAAGTGGTATGGGTATCCTGATACTTTTAACTCATGGGTTGATTATACAGAATTGAAAAGTTTATAAATAATTATCTTAAATATATAAAAAATGAACAACTCAAATGTAAATGTGAATATATGCGTATCAGCTACTTCTGGCAATGCTAATACAAATACTACTGTAACGACGACGACTTCACATTATAGCAATGGATCGAACAAATGATACAAGAAAAAAATTATGCATTTTACAATAAAATTAAAAAAAATTGAAATGAGTTAAATAATTTTCTTTACATAATAAAAAGAATGGAAATAATTAATTCTTATAAGATAATAAAAGAATTAGAATTAGAAATAAAATTAAAAAAAGAAAGACTTGATAAATTAATGGTTAAGGAAAAGCATTATGAATATAAATTAAGTAAAATGAGATCTCCATATGTTTCTGATTATGATGAGGATGGTGATGTATATCATTATCCACGTAGAATAGATGAAGAAAGAATATTAATTAAAGAAAATGAATTAAAAGAAATAAAAGAAAAAACAACAGACTTGAAAAGTAGATTGAAAGAATTAAAGCTAGAATTAATATTAGAAAAATTAACATTAAATATAACAGCAGAAGATAAAATATTAGAAGAAGAAATGATAAAATGTGGAATGGATGATAAATTTGGATTAATGTCATATTTATTATTTGATAATAAAGTATTAGAATTAAATAAATGTTATAAAGAATTAGAAAAAATATCATGTCAAGAAATTGATAAAAAAAGAATTAAACAATTAAAATTTGAAGATAAATTAATAGAAGAATTAAAAGAAAGATTTAATTCATTATCAAAAATAAAATTTAATCAAGAAAGAATGAATGAATTAAAGTTATTGGATATATGAGTGAAATCGGATATAAAAAGAAAGTTTTAAATTATATAGAAAAATTTTTGTTATTTAATAAAAAAATTTTATTAAAAGATATAGAAGATCTTGAATTAATCCAAACTAATATAAATTCTAAAAAAAAAATTAAAAAAAAAAAATTAAATGAATATCATAAAAATTTATATAAAAAATATCAAATAAAAGAATATAAAGATATAGAAAAAAAAATAGAAGAAAATAGATTAAAAAAAAAAGATTATGAAGAGTTAGAAGAAAGAATAAAAGCAATAAGATTAGAAGATGATTTAGATCTAGTAGTATAAGCAACATTAGAAAGAAAAAGATTAGAGCGTAGAATAGAAGATAATAAAGAAGATTAAATATAGAATAGCACATACTATGCTGTAAAAGTTTAGAAGTATATATTTTTTAAAAAAATATATAATTGTTAAAAAATTTTTTTTTTAAATGAGTTAAATAATTTTCTTTTATATATAAAAAGAATGTTATATGTGAAGATTGGAGATTTTAATGAAGAAAATTTATATGTAAAAGAAATTAAAAAATTTAATAAACCTGTTAAATATCAAAAAATAGTAATTGAATACAAATACTCTTCTAAATGTTCAGGACCTTTAAGAGTAAAAACTCCAAAAATGTTTTCATATGGAGTTAATGAAAACAGAGACATAAAAACAAAAGAAGTTACAGGATATTCAATTCTTTTTGTATGTGAAAATGAAAAATTTATTAAGATGATTCAATCTATTGAAAAATTTTGTAGAGATAAAGTTACTGAAAATGAATCAATGTTAAAAAAAGGTGGTATGAAAAGCTTTAATATACAAAACTTGAATTTTTTAAAGTATAAAGATGATGATTCACATCCAATTATATATGCAAAAATACCTAAAGATTTTGAAAGTGGGAAGATGGAACAAGTATTTAGATCTAAAGATCCAGATTTCGATAGAGATAAAAATGATGATATTATAGGAGAACGTCTTATTAAAAAAAGATGTGATGTAATTAGCTGTTTAACAATTGAAGATGTATATATCGGATCGATGATTCAATCTATACAAGTTAAATTATCAGATGCAGTTTTATATGCAAAAGAGTACAACAAAGAAAGTTCAATAATAATTGAAGATATAGATTTAGAAAGCGAAGATGAAGAGTAAATATTTTTTATATTACTAATAATATAAAAAATGATATAAGTCTCTTTGAGACCCAGGGTTCATTAAATGAATTAAATAATAATATATAATATAAAAAATGTATATTGAAATAGAAAAAGATAATCAAAATCCCACTACAATTAAATTTGATGATATTATTAAACTTGATGAAAATAAAGAGTATGAAATGGCTCTTGATAGATTTCAAACTATTCTATATAGTAGTTTAAATAAAAACAAAAAAGTATATATATTAAATAATCTTGTAGATGGAAAAATTCTATCTAATAATGGCAATGCTAAGAAAACGACTGTAATGTATTCATTTATGCCTATTATTGTTTCTAAAAATTCAGTTATTAATGAACAACCGATATCTAAGAAATATTTTCCGTTAAAAACAAATTCAATTTCAGAAATGAAAATTGACATCATTGATAACTTAAATAAACCTATAGATTTTGGTCATTAAAGCTTTACCATAGAATTTCATATAAGAGAGAAGAAAAAGTAAGTTCTTTTAGAACTAATACAAATTTTTCATATTGAAAGCGATATAAAAAATTATTACATATATAAAAATGTCAAAAACAATACATATAACTTCAAACGATACTATTATAAGTACTAATATGGTAGTTCCTATTGAACTAGACGAAAATAAAGAGTATGGAATAGCTTTAAAAAAATTAATGACTTATAATTTTTATATTATTATTTTATATATATTATTATAAGTTTTCCAAATATTATTGAAGGAGTAAACAATACTATAAATATTAGTATAGAAGCTGGTACTTCTACTTCTTTTCAACAAATTAAGATCCCAACAGGATCATATGAACTTGCAAGTATAAACAAATTTGTAAGTAATTATGTAATGACTACTCTTAAAGATCAACTTGCTACTTATAAAGAGCTTTATAAAAATGCTAAAACAACAGAAGGTAAAGCCGCAAGAGATGTATATAATAATATAAGACTTATTCCTACATCTATTTCATTTGAAGCAAATTTTAATACTGAAAAATCACAGATCCTTATTAATGGAAGTAGCAATATTAGAATACAATTTGATGACGACTCCATAAAAGATCGTTTAGGTTTTAATAATAAAGATAGTGATGGTAATATTATAATATTTGACTCATCAAAAGTATATATTTCAGATAAAATAATGGATATAAATCATGTTAATGTTATTCGTGTAACAAATAGTCTTGTAACAGGGTCAATTATAGATGGTGCATATTCAAATGTTATATACTCATTTTATCCAGCTGCACCCATTGGCTTTAAAATTGTTGAAGTACCAAATAATCCAACTTATTATAAATTATTAACAAAAAAAATTTGGGATATGAAAACAACAGTAGTTGATCAAGATGGGCATATACTTAATTTACAAGGAGAACCAATGAGTATTGAATATGAAATAAAAGAAATCGTGTCAAAATGTAAATCAGAACATCTTTTAAAAAGACAAGTATCTCTTTTAGAAGAACAAAATGAATTTTTAAAAAAACAATTAAGAAGATAGTATTAAAATCATTTAACTAAAAATATTACATATATAAAAAATGTTAGATATAAGTAATAAAGGATATACACATAAGTATGTAGTAGGTGGAAGTGGAGTATTTACAGATCTAGGTAATATGTATAATCAAGCAAAATCTTCTGATTTTTTTAGAACATTATCTGGTATGAAAACAATGTTAACTAATCATTTTAATAAAAATGGACCTATAATTAAATAAGCCTCTTTGAGACCCAGATTCATGCAAGTGAAATAAAAAAATATATATAGTAAATAAAATGTTAGTTATAAATAATAAAGGATATACACACAAGTATGAGGTAGGTGGAAGTGGACTATTTACACCTTTTATAAATATGTTTAATAAGCAAGCACTATATAATGCACTTAATGCATCTCGTATTTTAGCTAGTAGAGCAGCTGCTACAGACTTAGGAAAAACTGTTGTAGATGCACCCAAGTCTGCAGGAAAAGAACTTGCAACTTCTGCAATATCTACTGCTAAAGAAATTGTAATAAATAAAGGTAAAAAAATAATAGAAAATGTAAATAAATCATCTAAGCTGACACCTGAAAAAAAACAAGAACTTAAAAATTTAATAAATACTTTAGATAGTTAAGTACATGAAGCAGTACCAGACATTAATAAAATTAAGATGGGATCATCAATAAAAAGTAAACCTGTTAGAATACAAGATTTAGTTAAAAAACATGAGATGGGCTTAGAATAATATAATTTTATCAAAATAGTTATTAAAATGATTTAAAAAAATTATATAGTATGTATAAAAAATGGTAAAATCTAATATATTTAATATTACTGATAAATTAAGTTTTGATGAGGAAATTAAAAAATATGAAGAATACGAATTTACACCATCTGTTAATTCTATTTAAATTCAGGAGAAATAAGAATTTATGTTGAAAATAATTATTCTTTGTTTCATCCACATGAATCATATTTAGAAATTGAAGGAACACTTGTAAAAGCAGATGGAAGTGCATATGCAAATGCAGATGCAATAACACTAACACACAATGGACTTATGCATTTATTTGGTAAAATTGAATATAGGTTCTATGATGAAGTAGTTGAATCAATTAACTATCCAGGTATAGCAACTACAATGCTTGGAATGCTAAAATATCCAAATGACTTTCAACAATCAAAATCAATAAATCAATTGTGGTTTAAAGATACTACATCAGCTGCAGATTTAGTTAATAATGCAGGATTTTCAGCAAGGCAGCAATATATCATTCAAAAACCAGCTACAAAAGGTTCATTTGAATTAAATATTCCATTAAGGCATACTTTTGGATTTTGTGATGATTATGAAAAAGTTTTTTATAGATTAAAGCATGAACTTTTTATGATAAGAGCAAGTGATAATAATGCAACTTTTAGAGCTGTTGGTGTAGCTGCAGGAAAAGTAAATATTACTAGAATATCATTAATGATAAGACGTGCAACTCCAAATCTAGTAGCAGATTTAGAATTTACTAAAATAATTAAATCACAAGAAACACTTGATGTAAGTTATAGATCAAGGTACTTAGACAAAATAAATGTTCCACAAAATACATCATTTGCTTGGCCATTAGGAGTAAGAACTGTTGTAAAACCTAGATATATACTTGTTGGTTTTCAAACAAATAGAGAAGGAAATCAAGAACAAAATGCTTCAATATTTGCTCATTGTGATTTACCAAAAATATGTGGATTGAAATTAATGAAGAAAGATATCCTGAAACTAATTATAATTTATCATTTCCAAATATGAAAATTGCTAGAGCTTATAGACATGCGTCAAATTTTGCTGAAGATTATTATAATATGTCTAATCTTATTAGTCTATGTGGTATAACTCCTTCAGACTATAGAGATTTATATCCTATTATGTATTTTGATGTAAGTAAACAATCAGAAAAAACGAAAGATTCAGTAGTAAATGTTACTCTTAAAGCAGAATTCAATACACTTGTCCCAGCTGGTACTGTAATATTTGCTCTCATCATTTCAGATAAAATATCAAAAATTACTTCTAATGAAGGTAAAATAAAATTTAGCTAATTGGTCTTAAATGATGCTAAAAGATAGTAAAAGAAAACTAATTATTTTAAAAATATATGCAATAAAAAAAAAATACTATTATTTAAATTATTTGAAAATAATTTAAATAAATTTTCTTTATATAATAAAAATGAGTGATAAAATAAAATATACAAAAAAGTATTTATTAAATTTACTAAAAGATAATAATATACAACAAACATCTAAAGATCCTATGGCATTAGTTATGATTGCTATGGATAATAATTTAATTGATAAAGATTCTGTAAAAACAAATATCATTACTAAAAAACAAAAAAAACCAAAGATTGAAAGAGTTAAAAGAGTTAAAAAAGAAAAAATAGTAAAAGAAAAAAGATCTGCTGGAAGACCAAAATTTCTTCCAACAAAAGAATAAAAAGAAAGAGATCCTAAATATGACTATCTCACCACAATTAGAACAGATCCATGGGTAATTAAACTTACTAATATGGAAACTGGTGAAGTTAAAAATTACAAATCATTTTATGACTATAATAAAAAAGAAAAGCACTCTAAAACTTATATTTTTGATAGAAATGGAAAAATTGTAGATGGAGTAAAATTGAAATAATTAGAGCAAGTAAAGAAAAAGATGTTGATTCATTATCACAAAATAAAATAGATAATGAAAAATAAATTATTTTTATAGACTTTTTCTATAAAAATATAATAAGAAAAAGTTTTTTTTTTGTATCATTTAATTTTCTTTACATAAAAAGTTAAAAAAATTGAAAATGATATACATAATTTTCTTGCGTATAAAATATGGAAAATATGAGATTATCAGAATTAAAAGAAATCGCTAAAGAGCGAAGAATTAAATATTTTTATAAAATGAGAAAAGCAGATCTAATTAGGGTGCTTAATCAAAATATATTAGATCTGCCTATCCCAAGCAACATTACACAAAATACTTTAACACCTTCTCAGTATGTCCCAAGTAAGTATATTAATATTGTTAATAATAAAGTACATTCATTTGCTAATTGGATTATGGACTATGTTCCTAAACCTATTAAAAAGACTGCAAATGAGAAAATCGAATCAATAAAATCTACAGTTTCTAATTTGTATAAAAAAATTGGACTTAGAAAACAAATAGAATTCAAATTAACACAAACAGCTGTTAAAAATGTAACAAGACAATTTTCAGCTCAAGGTGTTAAAGGATATGATGCTTTGTCCTTTATGAACTTAGCTAAAATTAATGTCATTAAAATACTCAATAACAATAAAGGATCAAAGATCAATATTGATCTTTCATGTGAAATGGAGAGTACTGATCTTAAAACAGGAGAAACTATAACATGTATTCCAACTTTTAAATCAATAGCAGAAGTTGTTTTAGAATCAACAGATTTAAATGACTTTTATGAAAGAGCTAAAGAAAAAATTTTAGAATCCATGGCTGCATTTCAACGAACAAAATCAAATTGTAGATTTGTATCAGTTGTAGAGATGAATATAAGTATCATTGAATATAAGCCTATTAAAGGTAAATCTTACGTTCCTCTTCCTAAAGAGTTGGCAGCTAAAAAAGCAGTTATTAATATGAAGAATGAAGACAACGAATGCTTTAAGTGGTGTGTTGCCAGATTTTTAAATCCTAAAGAAAAAAAATCTGAAAGAATAGATAATGATTCAAAAGAACAATCTGATAAATTAAATTGGGAAAAAATAAAATTCCCAGTACCACTGCAACAGATTACTCAATTTGAGAAAAATAATCAAGACATCAGTGTTAATGTCTATGGATATGAAAATTCTGTTTACCCTTTACACATATCTAAAAATATTAACAGACAACATCAAATTGACTTGTTACTCATTTCAAATGATGAAACCAATCATTATTGTTTAATAAAAAGTTTAAGTAGATTACTTTCATCACAAACATCAAAACATGGTCATGAAGTTGTTTATTGTAGAAATTGTTTATTAGGATTTGATACTGAAGAATCTTTGTCAAAGCATAAATTGTATTGTGATACTCATGATTCAGTACGAATTGAACTTCCAAAACCAAATACAATGATTAAGTTTAATCGTTTTAAAAAATCTATGAGAGTTCCTTTTGTAGTCTATGCTGACTTTGAAAGTTTTATTAAACCTATCAACACTTGCACACCTAACCCAGATGAATCTTATACAAAGCAATACCAAAAGCATACACCTAGTTCATTTTGTTACTCTATTAAATGCTTTGATGAAAGTATTGAAGAAACTATTGAGGAAACTATTGGTCACAACATACTAGCTACATTCACTGCAGAAAGTGAAGATGATGATCTAGCACAAATTTTTGTTGATAGCTTAGAAGCTGAAATTAAAAAAAATTATAACAAGTACTTAAAGTTTCCAAAAAATATGATATTTACACCTGAAGACGAAAATAGTTTTAATAATGCAAAAGTATGTCACATTTGCGAAAGAAAATTAAAAAAAGATTGAGTACGAGATCATTGCCATATTACAGGTAAATATAGAGGAGCTGCTCATAATGATTGTAATTTACATTTTAAAATTCCAAAATTCATACCTGTCTTTTTTCATAATTTAACTGGTTATGACTCTCATTTATTCATAAAGAAATTATCAGAAGATGGAACATCAAAAGAAAAAATAAATTGTATACCCAACAATGAAGAAAAGTATATTAGCTTTTCTAAAGAAATTAAAGTTGATGAATTTACTAAATCTTATAAATTCAAAGGATCTAATAAAAAAAGCGAGAAAAAAGTTGAAGTTAAACTATATCTACGTTTTCTAGATAGTTATAGATTTATGGCTTCTAGTTTAGACTCATTAATAAAAAATTCTATAAAAGAAAACTATAAAGAATTGGAAAATAAAAAATTAAATTTGTTGTTAAGAAAAGGTGTTTACTCTTATGAATGGGTTGACTCTACTGATAAATTAAATGAAACACAATTACCACCAAAAGAATCATTTCATTCAAGATTAAATGATAAAGGAATAAGTGATGAAGATTATTTACATGCTCAAAATGTATGGAAAGAGTTTAATTGTGAAACATTTAAAGACTACCACAATTTATACAATGTTGCAGATGTATTATTATTAGCTCATGTCTTTGAAAATTTTAGAAATGTATGTATAAAAAATTATAATTTAGATCCTGCTTGGTACTATACAGCACCAGGATTAGCTTGGGATGCTGCGTTGAAAATAACAAAAGTAAAGTTAGAATTATTAATTCTAACTTTACTTTTGTTATTTTCAGTGATTATGATATGATCTTAATGATAAAGGAACGAATAAGAGGTGGAATTAGTATGGTTTCTAACAGAATAGGAACTGCTAACAATAAATATATAGAAAATTATGACGAAAGTAAAGAATCTACTTACATACAGTATTTAGATGCAAATAGTTTATATGGATGGGCTATGAGTAAACCCCTTACAACACATGGATTTGAATGGATAGATGAAGAAGAATTAAAAAATTGGAAATCTTTTTCATGTATATTAGAAGTAGATTTAGAATATCCTGAACATTTACATGATTTGCATAGTGATTATCCACTTGCCCCTAAAAGATTAAAAATAGATAAAGTTGATAAATTAGTACCCAATTTAAACCATTAAAAATATTATATCATACACTATAAAAATTTATACCTCTATGAAAGATTAGGAATGAAATTAACAAAAATTCATAGAGGTATAAAGTTTGAAGAAAGTGCATGGTTAAGTAAATACATTAATCTTAATACAGAACTAAGAACAAAAGCTACTAATGATTTTGAAAAGGACTTTTTCAAACTTATGAAAAATTCAGTATTTGGAAAGACAATAGAGAACATTGAAAAAAGAGTTAATTTGAGATTAGTTTCTAAAAGAGAAGAAGCTATTAAATTAGCACCAAAACCAAATTATGAAAGTAGAACAATATTTGATGAAAATTTAATAGCTATTCATATGAAAAGAACAAAACTATATGAGGTATTTTAGATTTAAGCAAGACCTTAGTATATGAATTTCATTATGATTACATAAAAAATAAATATGGAGATAAAGCTAAACTGTTATATACAGATACAGATTCATTAATCTATGAAATAAAAACAGAAGACTTTTATGCAGATATTGCAAATGACATTGAAAGTAAATTTGATACAAGTAAATTTAATAAAGATCATCGAGCTGTTCAAAATAGATTTAAAGTAGGTGTAAATAAGAAAGTATTAGGAATGTTTAAAGATGAGTCAGCAGGAAAACAAATTACTGAATTTATAGGACTCAGATCAAAATTGTACTCTTACAAAATAGATGAAGAAGATAAAAAGAGATGTAAAGGAGTAAAGAAAAATGTAGTAAAAAGTTATATTACACATGAAGATTATAAAGACTGCCTTATAAATAGAAAAGAGCAGATGAGAAAAATGAACGTCATAAGATCTCATTTACATGATGTTTATACAGAAGAAATAAACAAAATAGCATTAAGCGCAGAAGATGATAAAAGAGTAATTCAAGAAGATGGTATTCACACATTATCATATGGACATTATAAATTAAAATAAACAAGTAACTTTTTTATATCTAAAGAGATCTAAAAAAATCTAACGAAGTAATAAAAATGGACAAACATATCAATGTTGAAGGAATTATATTACCAAATGAAGCCTTAACAAACTTTCAATTAATAAAAGCAGCAAAAAAATTAAAAATAAAAAATTTTAGAGGTGTATCTGTAAGAGATGAATTACCTAAAAATACACAAAATAAAGAATGTGGAATATTAAATACTGGAGATTCAAGTACGAATGGATTTCATTGGATTTGTTGGTATAAAGATGGAGATGAGAAATTAAGTTTTGATTCTTATACACTACCACCTCCAGTTGAACTTGTTCAATATTTACACAGTCCTGTTTATTATAATAGTAAAAGAATTCAGTTTGGAGACACTTCCTTTTGTGGGCACTTATGTTTATATGTTTTAAAGAAGCTAGATGAAGGTGTTGATTTTCAAAGTATTGAAAATTCATTATATTGATTTAAAAAAAATATATACAGTAAATAAAAAATGAGTATGAATATAGCCGGTAGTACTTCAATGTATGGTTACACAACAGATGGATTAAATATCGACATTAATGTTGGCAATACAGCCACTACTGATGTTGATTTGAATTCACATAAATTGATTAATGTAGCTGATCCTACTGATGCACAAGATGCAGCTACAAAGAATTATGTAGATAATAATCAAACTTCTAGCAGTGCATGTCTAAAACTAGATGGAACTAATAGTATGAGTGCTAATATAAATTTGAATTCACATAAACTTATCAATGTAGTTGATCCTACTAATGCAAAGGATGCTGCTGCAAAGAATTATGTTGATGATATACAAAATCAAAGTTTAGATATCATTCCCAATACAAGTTTGACATGTTTTGGATTAAAATTTCAAACTGTATATGGCACTCCAGGATCATACACTATTTATAGTTATAGTGGTAGTTCAGGAATTCTTAGAAAACTATGGATTGCATTTATTGGAACAGCTAGCAGTGGAAAAACTGTATCTGGTTCATTATTTTTAAAAATATATGCTGATAATGAACTATGCATAGGTAATGATGCTACTTCTGCAGGAGGTACTGGAATAAATAATACAGCTTTAGCTTGTGATATGTTGTTTTCACCACTTGGAGGACCTTTTTATGCTTACTCTTTACAAGGATGTAATGTATACAGTAGTACTGGATTAGGAGGATATTTTACACTAGATCTTCCTTTTACATCAACTTTTTACATAAAATTATACAACACAACATGCAATTCAGTGACATTTTGGTTACAGCCTTTTATCACAAGAAATTCGTCAATACAACAAACATTAACTAGTTTTAATCCGCTAATACCTCGATCCATTTCATTACTTAAACTTTACTCCTCAGTATTTAGATTTATGGAAATGAATATATGTTAATGGATGCTATGGATAAAGGAAACGGAATGTATTTGAAATACATCAGAATGCATATTATTGGTGGAGTTAGTAACTGGGGAGAATCAAGAGTACGCATATACGATGGATATAGTTCTCCTATAAATAGTAACTCAGTTATTACTCCTTGGACACCCTATAGTGATAATAATTATAGAACATTTTCTGGATATGATGTTAACAGTAGATGCATTTTCATTTCATCTGGCTTAGAAGATTTTTACTTATCTTCATGGAGTAGTACAAACTTAACCTCTTTTAATAATACATCATCAGGATTATTGTATCAATCTACTAGTGAAATTGTTTCAGGAACTACAATTTCATTCTACAGAAATTTTGATCAATCTGAAGGAATGCCTAGTGTTGGTATTGGTAGAAGAATGGTAGTGACACTCAACTGTGGTGATGCACAAGTTGGTCAATCTGGAACTTATACTTTATTGTTAGGACAATGCTTCTACTATGCATAGATCTCGAAGAGATCCAGATTTCATTAAAAATAGCGCATGCGCACAAGAAACAGCAAGAAAATTTCGTGACCTGTGACGTCGTTTTTCGACAAGAAATAAAAAATTAGCACTTATTTAAAAAAATTCAATTTTTTTCATTTTTTAAAATTGAAAAATTATATTTCTTATCTAAATAATTTATACACAACATGGATAACATTGAACCATATATTAATATTAATATATGGTTGAAAATATGGTTAAAATTAAAAATGAGGCAGAACTAAAAATAAAAATGAAATAGAATCGGCATTTCCTAACTACTAATCTAATCTCAACAAATTTAACACGAGATCAACTGGTAACTTTATTGTACCCTAGAAAAGACAAAAAAACTCTCAATTCTCTATTTCTTACCGCGGCCCTTATTTATATGACAAACTAATTCCGAATTATACCTCAATTTCTCTTGCTGACAATATAACTTCTATAAGTCAAAACTAAAAAATCATGTTCTCAATACAGATAATTACTTAGAAATATTTTAGTTCTAATGATAAATTAATATTTACGCTCACATTCAAATAATCAGCAATCAATTACAAATGAAAATTAATTTTTTGTTTTTTATTAAAAAATAAAGATAATATTATTATTATAAACCACAACACTAACACCATACAAAGTATAATAAAAAGAAAAGAAAAGTCTACCTCAATGACATTTAAAATATTTGTTTTATGAGAATCATAATGTTTATATGTGTACTTTACGCAACACCCCAAAGTTCTCGATGAAAAGACTAAACTCAGTCTTCTTCGAGTTCCCTACAACAGTCAAAACCCTTATCAAGTCACAGCATATTTAATTATTGCTTCCTACGTTTATCTTAACGGTATTTTGTAAAATACTATTTTTTTTTTGTATTGGGAGTTTGTTTTTGTTTGTGTTATCGCAGTGTAAAAAAAAAATTGTAATTAATATAAAGTTGTAAAAATTTAAAGAGAAAAAAAAAAAAAAAAAAAATATTGCTTTCAATTTTTTAGAGGTATCAGGGAGAAGGCTAAAATAAAGGAATGCTTTGATATTCAAGGAGTTGCTGCTATGGCTTTTAAATCAGGGTTTATAAAAACTATAGCGCTTAGTGTGGCATCCTTCACTGATGATATTGCCCAATTTGCTTTTAAAGGTTTTATTACCAAAGCTACTACAGGTTTAGCTGTAGGGTGCTCTTACTATAGGTGGGCAGTGTTTACTCTCTCCTGCTGTAGCTAAGCTTAGTTCACATTGGGTTGATGGACCATTTAAAATCAATCCGAAGCCAGCTAAAAATGGTAAAGAGGGGAAAATTGATGAAGAAATATTAAAAAAAAATATCACAGACTACTTTTACTTTGTGCAAGAAGAAATATCAGAAGAATTAAAGTCATTTTTTCCGAATATTACTGAAAAAAAATTATTAGACGCAAATGAAAGCCATGATGATTACGTTCTTCTATGAAAATACAGAAAATACAGCAATTAATTCGTTAAACATAAGCTAATGATTATTTTAAAATTAGTACTAACAAAGAAAGTTTGGTTAGTGGCATTAACTATGTTTAAAAAAAAAATAACAATAAACATTTCTGGATTTAAGACTGAATTTTTTGCAGACGTTTTTTATACACGTTTTTGCATTTTTATACAAATTTGAAATAGATTTATATCTAAAAATCTAGATAATAAACTAAACCTTTGATTTTGGAGATCTCGCTTGCCTGTAGAAACTGTTAAATAGGCAAAATTTAACTATTTTTAGCTTTTTTTTTTTTTTTTAAACTTAACTTAATAATTACGAGTAATATAGTTATTTGTTTAAAACAATAAATGATACTGAACTATTACACTATACTTTATTGTTTTGATTTAATAGATAATAACAAGTAAAGCTTTTTCTAAAAAAATAGAATAAAATAACTTGCTAAGGGAGAAGTTCTCTAAATTGAAAAAAGAAAAGAAAACAAAAATTTAGTATTTTATTTAAATAAATTTTAGTGCAGTAAAACTTGCTGAAGATAACACAAGCGGAAAAATTTCCTAGCAATATTGAGAAAGGGCCAGAATATTCATCAAGCAAGCAACAACAACATTTTCGTGGCTAAATCATAAATGCTAGGTATTTTAAATTTACAAGAAGTTGAAATCCTAACCATAACAGCTCTAACAAGCTCCATGTAGTTGTAGTTGTAGTTTTTAGATGTTTAACTACATTTTGCTTCGTTGAATTAAAATTGTTTGTGTATTTTCATGTATAAGTAAAAAATAATAAAATCCATATATTCATTTTTTACTTAATATATTATATAGTTTATTAATTTGGTTTTTAAGTTTGATAAATCTTTCATAATAAGATGTCAGTCTTGAAGAGTTTGTAACATCTCAATTAACTCGATAACTATATATTTCGAACAAATTGTGTTCAATAGATTATATACTGTTTTAAAAGATAAAGATCTGTTTTATTTAAAGCAGTTTGGGTTTCAGAAAAACATTTTAATGAAATATGCAATAATATAATCAATAAATTTAAAAAATCTTTTGCAAACGGAGAGTTTACGTTAGATGTATTTATTAACCTTTTTAAGGCGTTTAATACATTGAATACAAAACACATGTAAAAAAACTCAAGATTTATGGTATAAAAGGCATTTCAAACAGGTTGATAGCAGAATTCTAGATAAACATACGGAATCCATATAATATGGAAATAATAAAAAAACAAGTTCATCTTTGATATTTTGTAGAATGCTCCGAGGGCCTAAATTTGGGCCTCTTTTTTTCCTTATATATCTGAATTAATTCTAAAGAGCTTCAAATATATCAACAAGTATGTTTGGTAACAATAGTAACTTTTTGAACTCTGACGGAAAAGATATGCTTAAACACTCCTTTCAAATGAGAAATGAGTTAGAAAAAACTTCAGTATAGTTTAAAGCAAGCCATATTTCTATTAATTCTAAAAAAAAACAAATTTTCTTTATTCTATTTTTTAAATAAAACAAAAAGGATTTCTATATTTATTCCAAAACTAATTTTTAAAATAAGAGAAGTTAGTCGCAAAACATCTCTGTGTTTTCATTGACGAAAATGTTACCTAAAATAAATATATTGTCTGTATTGCCAATAAAATATCAAAAAGTATTAAAACTCTTTACGGGAAGTAAAAAGACTAAGCACTGCGTGGGGTTAGACCTAACCCTACAATGATCTGAATTTAAAAATGTAAATGGGTCAAAAAAATTTTCCTGACTATTTAAATTAAAGAAAGGCCGTAACTCTAATTTATTATATAAGAAAATGGAGCCTTTAAACCAAAGATTGTCATTTCGAAAGGTATTAAGCTTACAACAACGAGATTTAATATCTGCGATATTTCTCTCACTTTCAATGAAATTCCAAAAATTAATATTATATAAAAAACGAATTTTTTCTATTTCTATAAAAGTTTTTGAATAAAAGTTTCATATATTTCATTTACACTGTTAACCTAATTCAGACAAATAATAAAATCAGAAAAAAATTTAACTTAAAAAGTGTCTTAAACACAACTCTTTATATACAACCGAAAAATTATTAGATAACAATATAGTTGAACTTAATTCTAGTCTAAGAATTATATTTTTAACAAGTTGAAACTCTTGTTTTGGAAGAAATAAGACAGGAGTTCGCAAACCCTTCATTGCTATTTTTTAAACAAATGCAACACCTGTACGCTTTTAAACTTGCATCACAAAAGCCATACAACTCAAGTTTAGTAAATTTAGTGTTTTCTACGGATTTAGTTTACCATCTAGGTATAGTAATATAGGAAACCGAACTCAAGGGTTAGGGTTAGGATCAGAGTTAGGGTGAGGGTTAGTGTTTGGAAGTTTAGGATTAAAGTTTATGTGCTTTACTGAGATATTTTGAAAAGGTCTGCGTGTCGGATATGCAAACTGGACCTGTCAGCCTTAGGAAAAAAGGAAGCAAACATTAAGTTCAGCCATAAGTTATAGGTTTATGCAATGTCAGACAGATGTCTAGAGAGAAGTTCAAAGATTAAAAATTTGTCTAGAGAGAAGTTCAAAGATTAAAAATTTGAAGGATTTTTATTTCTTTCATAAATTTATAGTGACTTTTTAATAAATTTTATTAAAATGTTTTTATATTTATTCTTTTTGTAGTTTAAGTTATTAAATGTTTATAGTTTATTTGAAGTTTAATTGTTTAAAGTTGTATTTTAATTATTTAAAGTTATATTTTTATTATTTAAAGTTATATTTTTATTATTTAAAGTTATATTTTTATTATTTAAAGTTGTATTTTAATTATTTAAAGTTATATTTTTATTATTTAAAGTTATATTTTTATTATTTAAAGTTATATTTTTATTATTTAAAGTTATACTTTTAATATTTAAAGTTATATTTTTATTATTTAAAGTTATATTTTTATTATTTAAAGTTATATTTTTATTATTTAAAGTTATATTTTTATTCTTTAAAGTTTTATTTTAAAGATTATTTTAAATATTTTATAAGTGAATTAATTTGGTTAAAGCAAGTTTATCAGTATAGGGCAAGGGATCTAGGTATCGATTCAGGTTGTGTGTTGGTAGTGGCTTCTTTACTATTTAAACTCATACTGATCCAATTCCAGCAAAGCAAACAAGCTAAATGATCTTTCACCAGTTTTAAGTGATGTCGGGTAAGCAGGTGCAAGTTGAACTTCTTACAGCCAGATCTTAACCGACACCTCACATAAGAAGCATTTAGAAAAGCTGCTAAAACCACGTTAAGACGAATAACCAAGCGATAGCGTAGAAGTAGGATTATCGATTCGTGATATTAGTAGAGAGTGTATTCCCAACTATTACAATCACTCTGGTCCAATTCCAGCAAAGCAAACAAGCCAAATGATCTTTTAAGCAGCTTCAATCATTGTTGGATCAGCAGGTGCCATCATTCTCTTTATTCATTTGCGGTCAGACGTTAACCAACACTTTTCGTAAGGAACAAAATGTTAGAACAGCACCAGAATACCACCTTTAAGTAAATCACCATAGCGTTAGAGCAGATATTGGGTACTAAGGGCGGTAATTGGTAACAGTGAGGAGGTAAGGGTGACACGGTCGTTTAGATATTAGTAAAAAGCGCTATGTTTAGGTACGCATGCGTAAGAAAATACGAAAAACTTTTGAACTTTTAAAATGGCTACGGTTCTTAACTATAGAGAATATTTTATATGGCAACAGTTTATTTGTTAATTAATTTCTGAAAAGCCAATGATATAGCTTTATTTTTAACGTAAATCAATAAAATAATACAAAAATTTCACAAAAATATAAATAAATAGAGGTAACATATCTTTGCGCGCTAAAACTGTATTTTTACTTAATACATTTTTAGTGTAAATTATAGATTTGTTTATTTATTTGAAATCAATTTTCTAAAAATCTGACTGTAGGATTTCAATATTTTTTTTTTTAACTTTAGATAATTATGTTCTATATGTATGCTATTTTTCTGGTTCTATATGTATGCTATTTTTCTGGTATATATATATATATATATATATATATATATATATATATATATATATATATATATATATATATATATATATATTATATATATATATATATATATATATATATATATATATATATATATATATATATATATATATATATATATATATATATATATATATACATATATATATATATATATATATATATATATATATATATATATATATATATATATACATATATATATATATATATATATATATATATATATATATATATATATATATATATATATATATATATATATATATATATATATATATATATATATATATATATATATATGTATATATATATTATATGTGGGTGTATGGTTACAATAATACACATATATATATTTTAATTAAATGTATGTGTGTACCCATGTATGTATATATATATATATATATAATATATATATATATATATATATATATATATATAAATATATATATATATATATATATATATATATATATATATATATATATATATATATATATATATATATATATATATATATATATATATATATATATATATATATATATATACATAAAGATAGATATATTGAAATAAAGTTGAAGCAATAGCAAGAAAAATATCATCAATATAAAACAAACTTATCTAAAGTTAAAAAAAATGTTATTATTTAATAGGATTTTCCCAAAAAAAACTTTTTTGAACAGTATATGCTTAATGTGTTTCATATAATAAAAAACAACTGGTTTTTAAAAATTTTTGAAACAAAATATTTTGATGACTCCCTCAAGACCCTTATTTTTTTTTATAATTATTTGGAACATAACAAGTTCCTAAAAATCTTAAAAAAAAATATATATATAAGTGTATTACGTATAAATTATACCTTAATGGTCGTATCATAAGTGTTATGTATAAATTATATCATAATGGGTCTCAAGTGAAGCAAAATTATATAAAAATTTCAAAAAAATATATTGCCAAAAATTGATAATAATGGACATTTTTCCTTCTTAGTTAACAAAATTCATTTTTTATGGTGTTAAATCTAACATATTTTTTAACCTAGTTTTTAAGTATAAATATGCAAATATATGCATTTAAACAGTTTATATATGCAAATATATGCACTAATACAGTTAAAAAAAAATACTTGCATCATCACAAGCAGGTCTTTAATCACTTATTTTTTTATATTACTTGCAAAGAATTTTACTGCAAAAAAAAATTTGCATTTCAGGTAAAAAAAACTGTTTTAAAAAATTTTTTGAATAAAAAATATTTTGATGATTCCCTCATAACCCTTATGTTTTATTTATTTAGGAACTTATTATGTTTTACTTGAGTGCATTATGTTGAGTTTTAAATAAAGCAAAATTATATGAAAATTTCAATGTTAGATTTAACACCATAAAAAATGAATTTTATTAACTAAAAAAAAAAAAGAGGCTTTTTTTATCAATTTTTGGCAATATTTTATTCATATTTAAAATTTTCATGATTTCGCTTAATTTGAGTCAAAATGTCAACATTTTTGAATACACTTTTGAAGTTTTTTTAATTGAAAATAATAGGAACTCTTTATATGTTTAAAGGACTCCAAAAATGATTTTTCTTCAAGAAAAATTTAAAAACCAGTGTTTTTTATCATATAAAACACATTAGGAGGTGGCAGCTATATATTTTTTTTTAAATATAACTGCCAAAAATTTAAAAATTTAAAAAAATATCTTAATAAATAAGCTGATAGTAATACAGTGCAATAACGGTTCCAATCATATGTTAAATTAAATATTTAAAAAAGCCACATAATTTTTTGTAATCATTTTTTCCATAAAATTTCACATGCTCATATGTCTAAAGTGTTTTGTTTGATTTCTGGCTCTAAATGTTATACTCCAATCATAGCATTTGTGATCTCCCAGAAGCTTCATTTTCATCAATTGTTGTTCACAAACAAGAGTTGGTAATTTTAAAATAGGTTCAATACAAGATTTGCATAATTCTTTAACATAAGTTGTGCAAAGAATAGTTGCAGATGAAACTTTTGCTCTGTATACTTTAGTAAAAAATCTATAATATTTACGTCACAAAAGCATTATACAAGTAATGATCAAACTGCAAATATAATGTAGAACTACTTTTAGAACTGTTTCCTTTATTAGTTTATGTGTTAAAGATGTTCCAGACTTAACAACATTCCTTTCGTAAAATTAAAATCCTACAAGTAAAATTGCAAAGAAATTATTATTAGATGAAAATATTTTATTATACTTTGTACTAAAGTTTGTTGAATATTGCCACAAAAAAGTAAAAAAATGCAGTAAAAATGAATACTCTTATGCTAAGACTTTCCCTATTTTTTAAGTATAAATATGCAAATATATGCATTTAAACAGTTTATATATGCAAATATATGCACTTATGCATTTAAAAAATGCATACTTGAATTATATCAATGTATATATATATATATATATATATATATATATATACATATATATATATATATATATATATATATATATATATATATATATATATATATATATATATATATATATATATATATATATATATATATATATATATATATATATATATATATATATATATATAATATATATATATATATATATATATATATATATATATATATATATATATATATATATATATATATATATATATATATATATATATATATATATATATATATATTAGTAAATGGTCATAAAAGTTAAAACATATTTTTATATTGAAAAAATTTGGGGCAATCACCGGAAAAATATCATAAATATTAAACATATTTATCTGAAGTTTAAAAAAAAATATATTGAAATCCTACAGTCAGATTTTAAGAAAATTGATTTCAAATAAATAAACAAATCTATGAGTTACACTAAAAAGTTGTTATTGAAAATAATGTTTAAGTACTCTAAGATTTTTTACCCATTTATATATATTTTTTAAATATATTTTTGTGAAAATTTTGTAACAATATACTGATCTACATAAAAACAAGGCTACAACATTGAGTTTTTAGAGATCAAATAACAAATAACATGGTTGCCAAATAAAACAAACTCTGTAGTTAAGAACCGTAGCCATTTTAAAAGTTCGAAAATTTTTCGCATTTTTTCACGCATGCGTACCTAAACATAGCGCTTGTAAACGACCGTGGTGAGAACATATTTAAAAAATTTATTATTTTTTTAATAAGTTCTCACCCATACCTCTTAATTAATTTTGACAAAGTCATGTTGGATAACTTAATAATTTTCAATTTGACAATTGAAAATTATAAAAGTTTTTCAACATTATGATGTTATTTTAAAACTATTATAACATATAGTATTGTTTATTTATTTATTTATCTATTTATTTTTTTAATTATTTATGCTACGTATAAATTTTATTTATACTTAAAATTAATGAAGAGTTATATATATTTAATAGAAAAAAGGTAATATTAAACTATTGAGGCCAAAATGTCTAAAGTGTAAAAACGGCATAGGATAACTGAGGCTTACTGAATAAATGCATGTGTGTTTATGCCTAACTTTGAGAGCATACTGAGAGGCTCATATGATATTAGAAATTCGATACTGAGAGATGCGTATTCAACCCAAAGTGAATAGGTGAATGGTGTCAAAGCAAAAATATGAGCAAAAAGAGAAAATGAGATAAAAAGAGAAAAAGCAAAGAAAAAGTTTTTGTCCTATATGAACCTAGAATCGAACCTGGAACTCCACAACCTAAGATAAGGTCTTAACAATATGAACTACACAAGCGCATACAAAAATTGAAGCACAAAGATGTTTATAATATTATTATTAAAAACAGCTGAAGAGAAAAAATTTATATAATAATTAATGCTGTTCAGACTTAACGCCATGTTAAATCTTTAATTGCCTTTAACAATATTCATTTTTAATTAATGATATAAACAATAAATAATAGTTATATATGTTGTTTCTAGAAGCTTAGTTAGTAGTCGACATAATACTAGATAATTTATCTATTTTGCTCTTGAAACTGTTTACCGTTAATGCTTCAATGGTTGACTGTGGTAAAATACTTCATGTCTTTGCTGTGAAAATTGTGTTTAAATTGATTACAAAGTTGTAATCAATTTAAACACAGTTTATGCATATAACAGGTCAAAAGTCAAATTCGAAAACATTTCTCCACATATCGAGTTGCTATGACATGGAATATTTTTATGGAATATTTTAACCTTAACCCTGACAAAAATATCTCACTGCACAATCCGCTTAAATTTGGTGAATCGTTATTGTTGTCTGAAACAGCTACTTTTCAGGTATCTATTTCAGGTACTATTTCAGGTATCATCTTAGTTGCACGTCTTTGCACAATTTCAAGTATATCAATGTCATTCTTTAAGAACGGACTCCATACCTGAACAGCAAACTCTAAATATGATCACACATACGCACAATATAGCTTTTTGAAAGAGTCACAAGTTTTATTATTAAACGCTATGTCAATAATTCCTAATTTACTATTTGCTCTTGAAGCTGCTGCTCTGACTTACATTGTTAATTTTAAATTGTCTGTATCAAAACTCCTAAATCTTTTTCAATGTTTGTTGTTAATATTTTATTCTTAATATCATTACCAGTCATGTAATAATCATAGTTTTGATTGTGTATACTAAAGTGCTTTATCTTACATTTTTCAATATTGAAATCCAACTTCCATTTGTATGCCAATTTTACTAACTTATCAATATCATTTTGAAAACATCACGATCTATTAATGAATTAACTGGTGCAATAAGTTTTTTATCATCGGTATACAACTTTGAGGTGATAATTGCTTGTTCAAGTAAATCATTTATGAAAATTAAAAATAATAATAGACCTAACACCAATCCTTAAACAACTCCACTCTCAACATTTTGCCATGATGAAGTTTTGTCACCCAGGTATACTCTTTGTTGTCTTTCATATAGAAACGATTTAATCCAACTTAGTAAGTTAGATTTGATGCCGTAAGAGAATAACTTATTTTTCAGACGTTTATGTGAAACACGGTCAAAAGCTTTTGCTAGTTAAAATGTCTAAGTACTCTCAAAAATTAGTTTTGCAGCTTCAGCCGTTTCTAAAGTTATGTTGCTGAACAGTAAAAAGTTTATTAGAATTTAAATGATTATTAATTTTGTCAGCTGTAATTTGTTCTATAGTTTTGCAGGGGATTATAGGTAAAGATATTGGACGATAATTAAAAGGTTTTTCAAAAGAGGAGTTAAATTAGCTTTTTCCCATTCGTCTGGGATAAAACCATTTAAAATTGATTTCTTCTAAATAAGATATAAAGGCAAACTCATAATGTTTGCAGCTTGCTTCAATCAATGACGTAAATAAGTAACTAGATGTCTAACCTCGGGATTTTAATAAAATAAAAGTGAAGCCGATTTATTTGTTTACTACTTTAATCAGCTATTATTATATCGGGCAGAAAACAGTAAATATCATATATAATATAGAGAGTAAATTCGCATCATTATTTCTTTTAGCTTGCTGAAGTATTTATTTAATTCAACTATTTTCATCACAAAATGGTAATTTCTTGTGCTGCATATGGAGGTTCTAATAGATATATAAAAGGTGGCACAAAATACTTTTATAAATTTCCTCTTTAAAACTCTGAATTATGTAAAAGATGGATTGTTGCTTTAAAACGTCATTTAAAACGTCGTTGCTTTAAAACGTCAAAACGTCAGATTGTTGCTTTAAAACGTCAAAATTTTCTTCTATCCAAACACACCTGTATCTGCAGCGACAATTTTTTAGAATCAGACTACAATTACTATATCCACGACAAAAAAATCCAAGTGTTGATCATCATTATAAGCCTATTTTAAAATGTAATGTTCTGCCATCAGTTTTTGTATTTGCTACAAATATTCAAAACACAAAAAAGAAACTCCCATCAATACGAACATCAGTAAAATCATTATCTAAATTTGATCCTTTATCAAAAAAATCAAAGTTTGATGTTAACCATCCTATAGACAAACCCAGCAAATAAATTAATTAAACACATAATGATCAACCGGAAAGCACTATTGATAAAAATGACCACACCAGTCAATCTCCAACGCAATCTATAAGATCTTTATCACTAGCAAAAGAAAAATTCAAAAAAAAAAGTTAAGACTTTACAACAACAATTAAGGATAAAAGAAAAGAAAATCTGATCTTTACAAGACATGGTTTCTCTTTTAAAATCTAAAAATTGTTTTATTACTGATGGTGATACTGTTTTAAGCGACAATTTTCTGGACTCTCATATGAAATTATTAAGAACCAATTTTCCAATCAAAATGTTAAACCATAAGGTCACAGATACAACAATGAAGTAAAAAAATTTGCTTGAACTCTTCATTTTTATTCTCGTTTTATTTTATTCTCTTCATTTTTATTCACGTGCGTATAACTTTCTTCGACCAATGTTATGACTTCCTGCTGCCAGTTCAATATCACATTGGACATCATCTGTAAATTGTGATCCCAGTTTATTCCTTGATGTTTTTTCGGTGTTTTTTCGGTGTTTTTATTGATAATGAGGGCCGCTATATTAAATGGAGTTATGTTAAAGCTTTGTTTGAGTTACAAAAGCTTGAAGGTTTAAAAATTGCAAAAAAACTTCCAAGAAAATAAATTGAATTTCATCGCCACAAAATGAATGTCAAAACATCTGGCCAAACCCTTAATAGCTCTGTTGCTGTTGCAATTGAATTTTTAATGGTATTGCAGCATCCATCTTTCATAGGAGCAAATAATACAATTCGTTTTATAAGAGTTATTAATAAATTATTTGACATGTTCAATTCCGGAAATCCAAATGGTAAACACTTTAAGAAACCTCTATGTCTAAATAATCAGCTTTATTGGAAAGATTTTTTAAACACTACGATTACTGATCTGAGCAAGTTGACTGATATTAATAGCATTCCATTGCTTTTACATCGAAAAAGGACATTTGTTTTAGGTTTTTAGGTTTAATTGTAGATGCTAAAAGCACTCTAAAATTATCCACCGATCTGTTAACACTTCATGAGAAACCATTTAAGTATGTTTTAACTTACAAATATTCCCAAGATCATCTTGAACTACTATTTGCTTGCATTCGTGGAAAAAATGGTTACAACAACAATCCTGATGTAGTACAGTTAAAATTATTGTTAAAACGGATTCTTCTGCAAAACTCTATAGTTGGATCGAGTCATGCTAACTGCCTAATGTTTGAGCCATATTCTAATGGCTCTATTTTTTTCTTAGCTGTAAAAAAATGTTGTGTTCTGTTGATAATTTTGACCAAGAGGATATTGACTTTAAAGAAGTTTTTTTGTACTGTGATGAACTTCAAATGTCTTTCTACAAAGTAGCAATATTGGGATATATCTCTGGTTTTATAGTCAGAAAGTTGATAAATACTGTTTCATGTAATGTTTGTGCTCAATCATTAACTGACATTTTATCATACAAACATTCCTATGCGTAATCTTATTCTTTATTAAATAATGTGAAAGATCGTGGTAGTTTGTTTTTGCCCTCAAGGTATGTTGTTTCTGCTGTCAAGTCGTGTGAGAAAGTATTTAACTTCTTTATTAGTGGTAGAGATTTTAAAAATCCGAAAATAACCTCAGATAAAAATATAAAGCATAAGATGATCCATTGTGTTAACAAATTAATTATTATAAAAAAAGTCTTTAAAGGACTTGATAGTCACGACATAGAATTGTGGACTGAAAATGAAGATTTGCATTCCAGCCAGCTTGTTCTAAAAATATGTGAATATTACTTTAGAATTAGAATGTTCAGATATGCCCAGGTCTATACCACTAAAGTTCTAAAAAAGTCGTCAATTGGTTTAAGACAACAAACAAATAAATTAATATTGTTCAAGGGTTTTTGAACATTTCATTTTATTGTATAAAACTTTTATTAAAATAATAAAATATATTATACGATGTTTTAGTTTGATGTTGTAAGTGCAAATATGTTTTTAAATATATATTTTTGTGGCTATAATAACAGCTGTTTGTTTTAGTTTTTCATAACAAACTTAACATGCTAACCTTAGCATGTCCAATCTTTGACCAACAAATATGTATGTATTGACTGTATCCTCACTAAATTGATCGTCTGTGATTCTAATCATCTTTAACTCCAAGAATAAGGATGTTAAAATTGCAAATATCTTTTCATATGAATGTGATCGCTAAAAGCTTTTTGCCCGATATAACAATGGCTTCCAACGCATTAAATTGGCTTCACTAAAAACGGCGAAGTTAGATAATTAGTCATTTTTTTACATCAATCAATCAATCAATCATATATTTCTGAATTTTGGTTTTACATTCAAGGATGTTTACAAATAGTAAATATGCTAATATAAAGTAAACACCTACTAGTGTTAATAATATCTAATTAAAATAAATATAATGCTAATTTTCACAATATATAATAACGATAATAAACTTTATACCATAAAATAACGATGTAATATAAATAACGATGTTATAACAATAATAACAATAACAATATTAACAATAATAACAATAATAATAATAATAATAATAATAATAATAATAATAACAACAATATTATTATTAGTAATAATAAAAGTTAAAAGTAGTTATCAATAGTGAATAATAGCAAAAATAACAAAATAACAATAATCAATAAAAAATATAGAATAGAAACCGTAAAAAAAATAGATTATAGAAAATATAAACTTTAACTATATTTTTTTTCATAAAAAGTAAAATTAACTGGTTTTAAAGGTTGAGAATGAATTGAGAGCTTTTAGTTCATAAGGAAGGTTGTTCCAAGTTTTAGTGCTTTGATATTTTATGGATTTATATCAATGGCTTCAATACATATGGATAAATACAGTCAGGACACAGAGATTTTCTAATATCTGTTTTTAGCATATTAGTTTTGTACTAGATATATATATATATATATATCTTATATCATAGTTAAATATATATCATAAATAAAAAATAAAAGATAAAAGATGATGAGCATGTTCTTTAACTCCAAGAATAATGAATTATATATAAAACTCTGGTGTCGTCACTGACAATTACTAGATGTAAAATATTTGTCATTTCAATCGTCGATTTTTGAAATGTGGGTTCAAGTATTATTTTTTTAAAGAAGCAGTTGTCTAAACAAGTTAAAAACTTATTAGATTGGTTTTTATGGTGATCAGTAGAGTGCGTATTTTAATTATTCTAAATAATCTTGTCAAAGTTAAATCCTCCTAAAATAAGTAACCCTGAAAGTAGTCTTTTGTCTAATGCATTTTCGGCACTGTATATTGAAGCTATAATTTTGTTATTGGTTTCTTCAGACAATTTAGGAGATCTATAAATACACCTTAATAATATTTTTTTGCTAATTTGCAAAAATACCCATAGTTGTTCTATATTTATAGAGATGAGTTGGTCAATATTAAACTGAAAGGATTTATTGAATTTTTAATACAAATACAAACTCCACCACCTCTTTTTTTTTTCTCAATCACACTTATACAAATGGTGGTTTATTATATTGACATCTGGTATTGGTTTAAACCAAGCCGCAGAAACGAAAAACACATCAGGTTTATTAGTTGCAGTTAGTGCTTTAACTTCATCAGTTTTTTTGCTTAGTGACATTGCATTTGTTGACCACACTGTAAGACTAGGATTGTTAATGTGTTTTTTATACTGTAATCTTTTAAACAAATAATTTCTCTAACTTTTTTGATGCCTTTCCTAGTTGACAAATCATTACTTTTCTTTCTAATTTTAATAGTGTTTGATTTAAAAATAATATACATTTAATTGATATTCTAGCAATTTTTTTGTCACGAGTCCCATATTTCACTGATGCCTTCTTTATTTAGTTGATTGTTCAATTCATTTCTTTCAACAAAAAGTTTTTTTACAAGATGACGTTGCGTTGATGTTAAGTCGAGATTAATAAATACATTTTCAAACTGTTCATTTGTTCTTAGTTTTTTGACTGATCGTATAATTTCAATTAGATTAACTGAAGTTTTTAATTCCACTAGTACTTGTACTGTATTATCATTTTTGGACCTAAACCTGTAATTTTTAACATTTTTTGATTTTTCTATTCCAAATTTGTAAAATATTGCATTAAAATTTTTTCTTCTGCTACTTTATCTAAAGTTTTACCTTTTTTAGACAATTCGGAACCAAAAATTATCAAATTTTCTTCTTTAGTTTTTATTTTACAAAATTCTACATTAAGTAACTCGTGAACATTCAAATCAGACATATTTGAATTTAGTCTTATCTGAAGCAATCTACTCCATGAATTTACTATAGTAGATGTTGAGTTTTCAGGCGGTGGTTTAGCGGTGGTCTCAAGTTTTTAACTTTTTTCTTTAATGCTGTGCCTCTAAGTTCCAATAATTTCACTTTTTCTTCTAAATCATTGACTCTTTTATTTTAGTCATCTTTAAATATTTCAAATTTAGATGCAAATTCTTTCATTGTAACTGTCATGATTTTAATTGTTGTTCAATAAAAAAATCAGCAAATACGCCAATCCAAGGAGGGCTACCACCTTAAAGCAGTGGATTACCTCCGTGCAGTGGAATATTCCACTTAATTTATTAGGTAATTTTATTACACAAGGACTTATTACACAGGGACTACAAAGTTTCAGTATGTGCTTTTTTCCGATATGATATATGATTTTAATCTATATGGATCCATGAACGCATATTCAGGTATGTAAATATTGTTATAAACCTATACTAATACATCCCATACGCGAGTAAATTAACCAACATGAGCCATGCAATGTTCATACATCGACTGACTCCAACAGGGACAGACCTAGTAGAGTATGTGTGCATCGACTGATTGAGAAAGGGATAGGTGCAGTAAAGTGTGCATACATTAGCTGACTAAAATAGGGATAGGCGCAGTGGAGTGTCTACATGTCTACTGACTAAGATAGGGACAGGCGCAGTGGAGTGTTTATACATCAACTGACGGAAAGAGGAATAGGCGCAGAGGAGTGTGCATGCAAGTTCAAAGGGTTTTAGTTAAAACTTTAAAGAGACGAACATAATGTGCCGTTTGTTTGTATTTGAATTTAATTAAAAATTTGTAAATAAATTTAAAGATGCAGTGAAGTGTGCATACATCAGCTGAGTAAAATAGGGATGAACGCGGTGGAGTGTTAATACATCGACTAACTAAAATAGGGATAGGCGCGGTGGAGTGTGCATACACCGACTGACTAAAAAGAGTTAGACTTCTTTTTACAACTTATATTCCTCAAAAGAAAAAATAAGTCAAATTTACGAAATCATGATTTCGTTCTACAGCCTGTTTTTAGGATAAATTTAGGCAAGTCTTGTATTTCTTTTCGAGGGGCGTTTTTATGGAACAATATAGTTTTGAAACATTTTGATTTTGCTCAAGACTGGAACTTTTTTACATTTAAAAGAAAAATAAAAAACTTTATTCTCTTTACTGAAAACATATTTGTATATTTTTAATTTTAATTACTTTGATTTATTTAGATTTTTTATACGAACTCTTAACTTTAGTTGATTAATAGCTTTGGCGATACTACTGAAAGTTTTGCTCCAGATGTTTTTTAATTCTTAAAGTATGATCATGTAATTTTTTATAAATTGAGTCACAGTACTATATCTATTCCAGAAGTTACTGAGTGCATTCGTGTAAACAATGAGATGCATGTTAAATTATTTTACAAAGGTTTACCTCTGCTATTGCCTCAGTGGTTTCGTCAAGGAAGAGGTTGTCGTTTATCTTGTAAAAGTATGCTTTATAATTTTCCTACCCACATTAAATCACACGCCGAACAATATTTATCTGTATTGACTGAATTACAGCAAATTGAATATATGAAAAAATATATTTATTCAGCCAATATTATAAGGTATTCACTGATATGATATACTTCTATGCAGTTATACCAACTTTTGGGTAGAGAAAGGCCTTTACTATTATTATTATTACTTAAAAAAACAACTAGTGGAAATATTGATGCTTTAAGTTGTGCAAAACGTTTAAATTTAGAAGGTAAGATATCTCAAGACATTTGCTTGATTTTTAATGAAATGTACTTGCAAAAATGTGAGGAATATTTTGCTGGAGAGATGATTGGTAGTGATGAGTCTGGAGAAATGTATAAGGGAATAGTTTGTTTTATGATAGTTGGTCTGAAACAAAACATTCCATATGTGATCAAAACGTCTCCTGAAAAAACAATCAATGCTGAATAGTTGAAAGAAGATATTTTTGAATGTTTTCGTATTTTAACTGAATGTGAATTCAATGTTGGAATTTTGTGTGTGTGAAAATCATTTCGCTAATGTTTCTTGTTTTAAAAAAGTATGCATTGAATCAACAAGCCAAAGATTTGTTTTTAAAGCACCAAAAATAACAATGAAAGTGTTACATCCTGGCAATTTAAACAAAATATTTCTTTAGCACTTGCAATTTTTGATGAAACTACATCTGCAGCGATTCACTCATACTTTCCTGATCTTAAAAGTAGTGCAGATTTTCTTACATTATTTAGCAAGTGGTGGGTTTTATCAAATTCTAAATTTCAGTATTTAACATATAATATTTTAAGTAATACAGTTGTGTCTGGTAATAAAAAACCTGAATTTCTTAGGGAAATGGCACATTGGATTGAAGTTTTGAAATCACAAAAGTAACCAAACTGCAAGAAGTTCCCTTCAAGAGTTCAGACAGCTGCAGCACTAATAAGAACACTTAAAAGTCATGGCTCATTGATCGAGAACTTGCTTAATAATGGATATCACTTTGTTTTAACTGCGAGATATCAAAGTGACCCTTTAGAAAGGCGATTTGGTCAATATAGACAAATGAGCGGTGGTAGATTTTGGGTGGGTTTAAAAGATGTCACTATTTCTGAAAAAATATGAAAAATTAAAAGTATAGTTAAAGAAAGTATTACCTTTGATAATAGTTTAAAAGTGCCTCTTGAGCCAGAAAATAACTTAACAGACTAGAGAATCTTTCTTCTTGGTATTGATAAAACTCAGTGTACTCCAGAAATCATGATACTTGCACCAGAAAGTAGGTAAGTAGGTGCTCATATTGCTGGTTATATAGCCAAGAAACTTAAAAAACGTTTTGGTACATTTTGTAAAGAGTTTTTATGTTGTGTCAATATTGATGAAAGCAATCCTGATAATACTTATTAAACAATTATTTTTAGGGGTGGTCTTACTATTCCTTCACCATCACTTTTGGATTATGTTAGCACATCTTTTGCTATGATTAACTACTCTTATAAAAAATTAAAGAAATTTAATTTACATACACAATAAGCTTTGGAATATTTGTTAAACCACTTTTATAACTCTTTTCAGACTTCTTCTTGTCCCTGAGAAATCTGGGATAAAACTTGCTAGAAGAATTGTTGTCAACATTTTTCTAAATAATAAAAGAATTATCTCTACCAGCGAAGTTGCTGTTGATTATGTAAATTCTTTTTAAAGAGAAAATTTGAGAAAATTTAATAAATTATATATAATACAATTATTTTATTTTTTTAATGAAAAAAGAAAAACATTTTAATATTTTTATTAACTGTTTTTGTTTTTTACATTGTTTTTACTAATTCTAAATTTTAGATAAAGACTCTTGATTTGTTTATTCCATAATAAATGTTCGTTAAATATCTAAAATTATAAATATATACTACTTTTGTGGACTTTTTAAATTTAGAATGTAACATAATTTTGAAAATGTTCAAAACGTATTAGGTTTTTGAAACATGACGATTTTAAAGACTAGCCTTCTATTTTTTTCTTCAAAATGCAAAATATCCGGCCGTATAAATAGACTAGGTCATGAATGTAGTTAGGAAAAAAAATAAAAAAAATTTATGTATTAAATTATTAAATAATAAATAAAAGTTTAATGCAACAGGGGTACAATAAAATAATTTGATGCTTTTGTAAGGTGACAAAGATTTTTTCTGAAAATCATTGAAACTGATAAAAATTGTAATTTAGACATTTTTTTTTATTGTAATTTAGATTTTTTTTTTTGTAATTTAGGCATTTTCTAGACATTTTATAATTTCCTAATTTTTTGGATTAAATTGGAAACATAAAATTTTTATATACGGTTAATAAATTTTCACAAAAAAAGGTTTGTGAAAATTTATTAACCGTATATAAAAATTTTATGTTTCCAATTTAATCAAAAAAATTAGGAAATTATAAAACCGTATATAAAATATAAAGATTATTATTCATAAGTAGTGTATTGTGAATGAGACACGGTACACCATCTTTTGTAGTAAAACATTTACCTCTATTTGATGTTGAAAAAAAACATTTCTCTAACTGATCTTTTTTAAATTATTTTGCATGTTTAAATCCATTAGGGCCATTAAAATGTTCATCTTTTAGTGGATTAAGCTTATCCAGGTTATTATCATCTTTCAAATTACTGCATATTTTCCACTCCCTTAATCTTCAAAATAATTCCTGAATTTGAAATTGTGATTTCAAAGTTCAGCAGTTAGTTCAAAATGTAAACTGCTATAATTATCTAACAGTCTAAGTATCTTCACATCTTTTGAATAAGGCAGTGAACATTGTGAAAAAGAAATCCTTTACCATTGAGACTATTACCTTCATTCCCAAATAAAACAAATAATTCGTGAGTATATTCAGAGTAATCCTTAGGAAACACTGGATCTATAAATATAATTACAGCTACATACAGTAAACAATCAGTAACATAAAATGATTCTATAAAGGTAATAATAAAACGTTTCAGAACTCTATAAGGCCGAGAAGAAGCCAAAAAAAATACGAAATTTTAACTTTCCAGCGTAAAACTTAATGAGCAGAACGACAATATCTTTCAAATTCAGAAGGGGTATTTTGTGATAAGGGATTTAGACTATTAAACAACTGATCTATTGCACGTGTACCAATTTAAACGTGCAAAGGGCCTTTCAGGCCATTCCAATCGCTTTATTTTTGGTTCATTCCAACCGCATTTAATCAATCACTTCATGACTACTAAACAAACTAGATACATATAGTCTAGATCAAACTGACTTACAAAAACAACATTCAACGGTTTTAGAGGACACTACCGGAAATAATGTTTTTTGTCAATCATATAAATATATATATATATATATATATTAACGTAGTGGTGCATTGGTTTCAGGATAAAATAACTAACCATTATGTTCACCATTTGTTGTGCATTTTTTACATGAACTATAACCACAATAAACTTTTATACTTTCGACAAATGCTGTAGCAGGTGCATCACAAATAAATGAATGAATTTTAACAGACTAACTTTTGTTATCAAACAGAAAACCATCCATTACTAAATGTTCAGTTGCTTCAACAAACTCTTCAAGAAACTATATCTACTGACAAATAGAGATTGGTGCAATTAAATATACATACATTGACTGACCAATAGGGAGTGGTGCAATTTAATGTGCATGGTTTGGGTCAGGGTAAGGTAGGGTCAGAGATCAAACAGAATTGCGTTGTGCATAAAAGTGTCGATGAAATCCAGACTTTTATAAAACTATTACTGAAAAAGATTTTAGTTGTAATGAGTATGGAAAGGATGGTGGATTATAAGCGTTTTTTAATGTGGTTTTTTATATTTTAAAATCAAATTATAGTACTTTTCTAAAGTTTTCAGACCGATGTTTTAATACGATTCTGAATCAGAATAATGCATTCTATTTAGACTAAACATAAAAAGTTTATCAATCATAAAAACAGAGAAGAAAGGGGGTAGAAGTCGCGTAGCGACACAAACCCATATAGGGGTGAGGGTTAGGATAGTTATATTTTGTAACCGGACTCGAAAACCATTTACTTTATGAAACACAAAAGGCCGTAGAAGCCTAAGGGAAGAAGGAGAAAAGATTATATTAAAGTAAGCATTACAATCTCAAATTAAAAGATGTCGGACATATGTTTAGTCTAAAAGGACAAAGTTCAAGCGAAATAGTTTATATTATTTATAATTCAAAATTTGTTTACGTATGTTTCACCAGCATTTAAGTAAAGTCATAAAACAAGGGAGCGCGAATATTAAAACACAATGGGCTAAATCTTAAAAGCAACACAGCCGGCACATCTAGTTTTAATCTCGGATATAAAACCCGTTTAGACACGTGTTTGTTACGATCCCGGCGTGAACCAAAAACACGTGGATTTCACGGGTAGTTTTACTGGAGTTCAACACGCGTTTTTTGAGGTTTTAAACTCGTGTTTTCTATATTATCAAGCTTATTTAATAAGTTATATTTCAATATGGAAATTAATTCATAAACTAGTTTACAACATAACCCTAGCAAAAAATACGTCATGAAAGATTTATTAAAGCTGCGAGTTTATGCTAAGGTCATGAAAACTAGTTTTTACTAACTTTTTATCAATGATTGACGACTTTTTATCAATCAAGTTAGATAAACATTTTAACCTTAGATCGACTTTGACTTAAACATGTTAATTTCATTATATTTTATTTCCTACATATTTGTAACAAACTACTAAATTTTATTAAAGTATCTAAATTTTTTCAAATTTTTACCTACAAATAACAAAATATATATACCACCTAAACAACTGCAATTAAAAGACAACGTATATATATATATATAGTTCAGTCTATTGGCAGCATGAGCTCTACAAAATTAATGATACGTCTTAATGACAAACGGTCAGTATAATCTTTGTTTCGCACAAGGTTACCATACATAACGTTGACTTTTGATTGCACTTACTCCGTTATGATCGAATATAAACAGCATAGCAATACGCATTTGTATCCTTGCTAACAGTTCATATTGCATCAACTTTCTTTTAAAACTTCTCTTTAACTACGCTATCTTTAAGTTGGATTTCAAGTTTCACTAACTTGTCAATTGAGGTAACCTGTCAAATGTAACTACATTGGAATCTTTATCTAGACGCTGTTGTAATAGAATAACAACCATTTCTACAATTTTCCTAATCCTATTTAATTTCATTTTCAAGTCATGTTAAGACATAATTATTTTGCACTGTAATATTGGATTATCCATTAGAAATTTTTTGTTTGTAGGATTTGTTTGCCAACCTCCTTTATTGTTATATGTTTTTAATAAATCGCCTTTATCTAGTTGAGAAAAGACATTATTTATAACAGCAAAAACTAGAACATCATATTTTTTATTTTGTATATTACAATCTAAAAAATACATTTGTTAAACTGTTTGATAGTACTGTAATAATGGTTTTTAATGGAGCCTCAGGGAGAAAGGAGAAATGATTTTATTAGAGTAAGCATTACAAATCAAATTTAAAGATGATAGACAGATGTCAAGTATAAAAGTACGAAATTCAAGCAAAATAGTTTATGTTATTAATAATTTAAAATTTGATTACGTATATTTCACCAGCACTTAGGTAAAATCAAAAAACAAGGGCGAATAGTAATCACAATGGGCTAAAAAGTAAATCAAAATAGGCTAAATCTTAAAAGCAGTAGAAGACAGGTTTTGTAACCATTATGCAAGTGACATGATGTGACATAACTTTAATGATTACATACGTATGTCTATATGTCTTGCCTTTTAGAGAGTATCAAGAGGATTTGCCTTCTTATAAAATACTAGAAATCCATATAGAAAAACAAATGTAAATGGTATCAAGTTAAAAAAAATAAAAATAAGAAAAATTGTGACTACGACTGGATGCGAACCCGGGTCTCCGCGGCAAATTAACACCCATCTAACAGCATAAGCTAAACGATCTTATACCTTAGCCAAAACACTAATAGTTATATATTATAAAATAAAGAATTCTCTAGTATATGAGATAGAAATACGTATGCACAACAGAATTTAATCAAGAAGGTATACGAATGATAATATGAGCCTTTAATTTATTTTAAAAATATATATAATAAAAAACGAGACAAGCGCAGTGGAAAGCTAATACAACTTCTTATAAAGAAATTGAACATGCGCAATGAAGTATACCTGCATCGACTGATAAAAAAAGGTACCGGCGCAGTGGATTATTTGCGCTTCGACTGACTAAAAGTAGGGATGGGCACAGTTGAGTTGTGTATACATCAATTAAGAAAAATATATATAGGCGCAAATGCAGTAGGGTGTCCATACAACAACTGAATCAAATAGAGACAGACACAGCTGCGTGTACCATACATCGACTGATTCAAATAAGGATAGGCGCAGTGGAGTGTTGCTGCATCGACTAACTAAAAAAGGGACAAGTGCAGTGGAGCTCACTCGAAAGTGCAAAGAATTTTTGGTAAAGGCAAGCAGTACAAAAAATCAAATTAATAAATCTTAGTTAAAAAAGCCTGCTGCTTTATGAAAAAAAAAGGTGGGGGTGAGTGAATGTCAGAACTTATGCGCATAGGAAATAAAAAATGGAAGGAGGGCAAACTTTAAATTATTTAAAAAAGGAAAAGGCGCTTCTTAAAATGCTCAGAAAACAGGGAATAAAAAAACGCAAACACAAAAGAATCTTTGGAGAAAAAACGAAAACGAAATGGCAAAATTAAACGAAATGGCAAAATTAAAGCTCCAGTAGAAAAGTGCACATATGCCTCGCTTATACAATTTATGACCTTAAAAAATAGAGCAACCTAAAATCTTAAGAAGTAAATTTAAATTCAAACTAGAAAAAGTGTGTGAAAACGTGTGTAAGCATTACTTAGAGAATTTATACCCTTAGCGTTAGAAAATTTTATATCAATTTATAAAAAACTCAGTCCAGTAATATATATTTTAAACAAACAAACCGTTAGTGCTTTATAACAACAAAAAATCATGGGACAGTATATCATTACAGTATAATTTTGTAAACAGCTAACGGACAAAAACATGGTTACTAATGCAAAACACAAAATACAAAGCAAGCAACAGGACAAATAAACAATTAAACCATTTATTAAACAATATTAGAATTCGCGCATAAACAATTCAAAAAAGATACGCATAAAAATACATAAGCAAAAAATACATAACTCCTAAAAACTCCCGTCAGAGTTTTATCATCAAAATTAGTATAAAAAACCTATCACGACGCCAAGCCTAGCTCATGTTGCTACACTAAAAGAACACACTACTCGGAGCCAATTTCCCTGTCATTAACTTATTATGTAAACACAAATATATTTTTAAGAAGATATTTACAAAAAGTTAGCGCAATAGGAATGCTTAAAACTTATAATAAATTGAAACACATAAAATATAATTTAGTGGGATATGGTGAATTAGAAACATTTCAAATAAGCATTAATGCACATATATGGCAATATTTCTTAAAATAAATGGAAATGATACTGTAAAAATAGACTCATAAAATAAGAGGTGTTTTAAACTTGTATTTTGTGTATAGAAAGAGGTGTTTTAAACTTGTATTTTGTGTATAGAAATCATGCTTAATAAAACAAAATCATCTACAATGAGGTATTTAAAACTTGCATTAAATATAAAGAAAGATACAGCCTATAACTCGGGGTTACTAAGATATAAGTTTCCTGAAGTATATATGGTGTGTGAGTAATTTGGTTCAATTCCAGTGAAGCAAACAAGGTAAATGATCTTTACCCCGTCTCAGGTCAGGTAAGCCATTGCAAGTTGAACTTCTTACGACCAGATCTCAACCAACACTTCACATAAGGAACAGAGCATTAGAAAAGCAGCAAAAACCACCCCAAGACAAATAAACAAACGATAGCGTAGATAAAGGAGTATTGATTCATGGGATTAACATATTATAATCTGTAAGTTATATTATATAAGTTAATCCTTTTAAGTTAATATTTTAATAATTTATAGTATAAAGTTATTTATTGTTTCAATAATTTATGGTTTAATGTTATTTATTGTAAACAATTTAAAATTTAAGGTTATCCAAAGTATATTAGGTCTTTTATAAGCGAATTAATTTGACTAAACAAGTCTAAAATGGTAGGATCTAAGCATCGATTTAGGGTATACGCTAGTAATGGCTTCCCAACTGTTTAAACACACACTGATCCAATTCCAGCAAAGCAAACAAGCTAAATGGTCTTTCATCGGTTTTAAATAATGTTGGGTAAGCCGCTGCAAGTTAAACTTCTTACAGCCAGATTTTAACCGACACTTCACATAAGAAGCAGAGCATTAGAAAAGCAGCTAAAGCCACCCCAAGCCAAGTAACCAAGCGATAGCGTAGATGTCAGAATATGGATTCATAGTATTAGTAGAGAATGGATTCCCAACCATTAAAACCACAATGATCCTATTCTAGCGAAGCAAATAAGTCAAATGATCTTTTAACAAGCTTCGGTCAAATGCTGGGTCAGCATTTGCCCCCTCAGTTAGTTGATCTACTCGCGGTCAGACCTTAACTAACACTTCGTCGTAAAGAGCAGAGCGTTAAAACAGCAACAGAATACCACTTTAGGATAAATCACCATAGCGATAGACCAGATATTGGGTGCCATATAGAAGGTTGGTACTTTTTTTTTGTGATTGTTTATGATTAATGAAATTTAAATTTAATGGTGGAGCAATTTAGTTATAGAGTTATATTATGCTATTTTATATAAAGAATCTCTATTTCACAATACTGTTTAACTAATTATTTATTTATTAATTTAGGCTACGTATAAACTTATTTTGTGTGTGTGCGCATGAGAGATATACGTAATTCAAATCGAAGGTAACCTAACATACAGAACAAACAAAAATAAAAAATATTAAAAAGTCCAAAAAATAAAGAGACAAAAAGTCGAAAGGAAATAGTACCGTAGAGATTATATTCAGAAAAAGTGATTGCCTGATGTCCCTCATGTCTCTTCCTAACGGATAAGAAAATGAAGAGGCAGAGTCTCTCATATTTCCTCCTACTGGTTGAGAGTGGTTAAGTTATTTATATTTCGCAACCGGACTCAAAAACAAGTGACTTTATGGAACACAATAAGCCATAGGAGCCTCAGAAAATTAGGAGAAAAGATTATATTAGAATACGCATTACAAATCAAATCAAAAAATGTTGGACTGATGTCTAGTATAAAAGTACAAAAATCAAGCAAAATAGTTTATGTTATTTATAATTTAAAATTTGTTTACGTAAATTTCACCAGCATTTAAGTAAAATCATAAAACAAGGGAGCGCGAATAGTTAAAAAAAAACACGTAATAAACAAACAAAAAAACAGTAAAATAATAGATTTTTTTACTTTTTTTTTTTGTTTGTATTTTGGAACGATTTACAAATAGTTTTTTTTTTTTTAGCATCACAGACAGAAAAATTGAACCATAATATTGTGACCTTAAAATAACTAGGAAAAGCTATTCAACTAAGCGTTGATGCTGATTTATCTGAACAAACAGATGTTGAAAATGATTTAAATGCATTAAACATCTAATATGAAAAATACTAATTGACTAATAGTAGTATGCAAAATCTAAATGGTCAAATAATTCTTTAACTGAATGACTGTTGATAAATATGTTTAAAAAAATATAAGAAAAAGTGTGTCATTATAAAAAGTTAATAAAAAAAATTGAATTTACAAAAAAATATGGAATTTATTCAATAAGGTAGTAATGGTAAGATCTTTTTTGTTGTAGTACTTTGGAATACGTAGTCATGACTAGAGTTGTTCGCCGAAAAACAAAACTTGCGAAAAATTCGCATCTTTATCTACCGTAATAGAATTGTTATTGCAGAAGTTGCACATGCAAAAATGCACATTCCGTAACGCGCTATACGAAAATATAAATAAATAAAATTCCGTAATAAAGCATTGCGAAAGAAAACTTGCAAAACAAATCATTTCGTAAGAATACTTACAAAATAGTTCCTTACAGAAAAAGCATTCCCGAATGTGTAGTTACGAAAAAGACGCAAAAGATTTTATGTTACGATATATTTAAGATGTTAACTGTTAACAGTTTAAATAATAAATAATAAAATTATAAAAAAATGTTGTCAAATGATTCTTCAAATGTTTATACAAATATACCTATATATATATATATATATATATATATATATATATATATATATACATATATATATATATATATATATATATATATATATATATATATATATATATATATATATATATATATATATATATATATATATATATATATATATATATATATATATATATATGTATATATATATATATATATATATATATATATATATATATATATATATATATATATATATATATATATATATATACATATATATAAATATATATATATATATATATATATATATATATATATATATATATATATATATACATATGTATTATTTTAACAACCCGGTTAACAACCCTAGTCATGACATTATTATCTGTAAAGAAGTCTCTTGCATTATTTTAACATAATTAAATTTAATTGCTTATATTTGTTGTTATCACACAATAACATTCAACTTTTACACGTATCAGAAACTGTACGTATAGCGTATGTTCATTTTTTTTTAAATTTAGCCTTATACACAGTTGTTCTATCTTTTGTTTGTATTAAGCTTATGTTTATAATGTAATATAATTGTTTTAATTTATATATATCCTAGTGCATTATAAAGAAAATAGTTACATTTGAGTTTTCCCTCAAGGGTAACCCAACCCTCAACCAGACCTTCATGTTTAGCCGATTCCATATTATTTGGCATATATTTAATTTTCGTATGAGTTTTCTTTTTATACAAACCAATTATATTTGTGTTTACAAAGTTACTTTGGGAGTGTGGAAACATCAATTTTTCATAGAAAATTACTTTTTATAATCTTTCTTTAAAATCTTTTAGCAAAACGAAGTACCAAAAGTTATGCGAGGTAATTTGTATGGCACTACCTTTCTGTGTTTTATAAAACAAATTAAGTAAATATGTTTTTGTTACGTCCGTAACTAAATTATTGTTTAAAATTTAGTAAAACTTAGCAAGTAGGTGAAAAATTATCAAAAATAATCGACGTGTAAAGTATTGCTTAATCTGTACAAAGTTCCTTTGTTAATGTCAGTATTTATTGATGTTGCATCAAAGCACATTACACCAACATATGATTAAGTTTTTAATCTTCAAGCAATTGCATTATTTCTTTATATTGATTGTCATCCAAAGACGAGGGTAAAGAAGGCACACCCAGCAAGTGCGATTCACCATTGACGTTTACTAGTAAAAAAAATCGTTCACATTTTAATTTTTTTCCCTTTAATTGTTTCAAATATAGTTTTCCCATCAAAATGAATTATACATGATAATTATACATTATAATTGTTGATATATAAATGATAATTATACATTATAATTGTACATGAGCAAACGCGGATCTAAGGGGTGGCCATTGTGGCCACCCCCTAGATCCTTAGATGAACATTAAATAAATTTTCTAACAAATCAATCTGACTTTAAACATAGTTTAAAGTATGATATATTAATTACCAAATTTATTTACTGTTTATCAAATATCTTTTAGAATTTTTGGAACTAACTATTGAAGTTTTTCTGAATATATATAATTGAAAACAATTACAAGCAATTTTGAGAAATGCGTATCATTTTTTTGTCGTTAATAAACTACTTCACGCTAAATGCAATTTTTAAAAACTTAACGGTAAACATGGCTATATTATTTAAAAAATATCTGCAAAAGAAAGTCAATAATACCTATAAACTGCGTGACGTACTTTATGGATGACATTCATCGGCTTATGACCATAGACATAAAATTTAACGGCAGCCAACTTAGCTTTGGATTTTCTTGCTAAAGGAATATCCCTAAAAACTTCATTGTAACTGCCGTAATTAGCCGTAATTTGGTTATTGTGATTCCTGCCATGGCCACAACGGTTCCATAATAATCGTTACCGACATTCTATTCCATCAATAAATGCTCTCAAATAAATAATAAAATATAGAATTTTAAACCGTGAAAATAAAACTTGGCCTCACTGTTGGTTTTAATTTGTCCGATTTAGAAAAATGTTTTGTTAAATAGAAGGTAACAAGTAAGGGTTTTTTATTTTCTACTGTGAGATCATCATAAGTATTGTTTTACACGTTTCTTTATAAAATAAAATGACGTGACTTTACCAGGTATACCGGTATGAAGTGAGCGTCAAGATACAAATGTCTCGATAGGGAACATTTGTTGTGAACGAGCCTTTATTTTTTTTTGTTTGTTTGCTATGACAACTGTGAAACATATTTAGAATACATCAAGTCATTGAACAGACAACATCATATTTTTTCATCGTGTTAAAAATGTCGAATTTTGTACCGGAAAGTGATGATTTGCGGAAAGCATTAATTTTTTGTTTTCATTTGAAGAAAAGTGCTGCAGAGTCGCATCGAATGCTTGTCGAGGCATATGGTGATCATGCTCTATCAGAAGCAACATGCAAAAGATGGTTTTAACGGTTCAGAAATAATGATTTTGATGTGAGAAATGAAGAACATGGAAGACCACCAAAAAAGTTTGAAGACGCCGAGTTGCAAACGATATTGGATGGAGATGACACTTTGAGTCAAAGGCAATTGGCAGAAATGTTAAATGTTGCACAACAAACAATTTCTGACCGTTTAGAAGCTTTGGGAAAGATCCAAAAGTGTGGAAAATGGGTGCCACATGAATTGAATGAAAGACAGATGGAAAACCGAAAAAACACTTGTGAAATTTTGCTTCGAAGACACGAAAGAAAATCGGATTTGCATCGGATTGTTACTGGCGATGAAAAATGGATTTATTTTAAGAATCCTAAACGGAAAAAATCATGGGTTAATCCGGGACAACCATCAACATCGACTGCAAAACCAGATCGATTCGGCAAGAAGACAATGCTGTGTGTTTGGTGGGACCAGAAAGGTGTGGTGTTCCACGAGCTCCTAAAACCTGGTGAAACCGTCAATACTGATCGCTACCGACAACAAATGATCAATTTGAACCATGCATTGATCGAAAAACGACCAGAATGGGCCAGAAGACACGGCAAGGGAATTTTGCTCCATGACAATGCACCTGCACACAAAGCAAAACCGGTTCAGGATACAATCAAAACACTTGGCTGGGAGCTGCTACCCCACCCGCCGTATTCACCAGACTTGGCTCCTTCCGACTACCATTTGTTTTCATCGATGGGACACGCATTGGCTGAGCAGCACTTTGATTCCTACGAGGAGGTCGAAAATTGGGTGTCTGGTTGGTTTGCTTTAAAAAACGAACAATTTTATTGGCGTGGTATCCACAAATTGCCAGAAAGGTGGTCAAAATGTGTAGAAAACAATGGCCAATACTTTGAATAAAATGTTTTATACTTTCCCATTAATAATTAGTGTTTTATATTCACAAAAAACGCTCATTTCATACCGGTATACCTGGTATTTACTTGATTTTATAAAAATTATAAAATATGAATACATATTTAACTGAAGAATTAGTTGCTTGTGCAATATAAACAAAGCATAGGTATAATTTCTTAAATTACAAAAAAATACAAAATAACATCACGAAACGGATCTATGTTAGATTTTATCTTACAAAATTTATTGTTGTTCAACAAATTAATTACACATTTTACAACAGATTTAAGTTCTTGATAATGTGTTTGATATTGAACTATTAACTAAACATATAAAATAACCTTTAAAAGTGATTTAGTTTTTTAATAAGAAATTATGGTTTTAAAAAAATTTATGGTTAAAAAAAGTTATTATAATTATACTATTTTTTTTTGTTATTAATACAACATTTTAGTATGTTAAACTTAATTTTGCATTTTAATATACTTTACAGGTCTACTGAAGGCAGAAATCGTCTTTATAGCTCAATATCTTTGATTTTAATTGACAGTAAGCATACGTCAAAAGTTCTATGATTACTAAGATCAATGGAGTTATTTGAAAACATAAATATTTACTCATGGTATGATTATTTTTGTAGTTATCTTAATCAATATAGATCTGAATATTCTTTCTAATTTGTTTTTTGTTCCTGTTTCGTATAATTGCTCTGACAGTTTTTTAACATTTAACGATAATATAATTTCTAAACTTCTTTTAAAAGAAGTGTATTTAAATTGCTTTGATATAATTTTAAATTTAAAAAAAACAAAAAATAGTGTTTTATAATTTAAGCCAAATCATTTTGTTGTACTGGTTAAAGATTTCCCCAAAAAACGTCCACCTGTAACTATGAGTGATTTGCTTAGTATCAAAAAAAATTTTAAGTCTAGTTTAAAAGATAAAAAAAATGTAAGTACTTCTCCATTAATGCAGAAGAGGCTTAAGACATCGCAACGGTAGAATAACTTTCTATTGTTATACGTTTTGTTGATTTGAACAGCAATAATAAGGAAGTTTTTTTACTCTTTTTTGAACGCAAAACAGGAACAAGGTTTTGATAACTATCAATAATCAAGAAACTTTAAAAGAATTTGGTTTAGATATAAGAAAATGCAGATGCCAGTCTTATGATGGAGCTGCTTCAATGTCAGCTGAATACAAAGATGTTTCATCTCTTATAAAAATGTTAATCATAAAGCATTATTTGTCCACTGTACCTCACATTCATTCACATCATGTTATATAAGACATGACTTAATTTTTTAACTTTTCTTCCAAAAGAAGTAATTGCTTAAAAAAATCTTCCTAATCAATCAAAAAATTATCAAATAAATAAATAAATTGACCCATGTCGAACTAGGTGTGTACAAAAGCTTTTTCGGCTTGATGTGTTTTTTAATTATTATTTTACAGTTTTTTCTGCTTTTGAACAAATGGAAGACAATAATTTAAAAGAGTAAAATAAAAAAACATCTTCAAAAGCATCTTCTATTATAAAACAATTGAAATTTTTTTCTTTTATAATTTCTTTAGTTTTAACTAAACAACTTATGGATTACTTTATAAAATTTCTATTACCCGTCAAACTAAATCACTTGATATTTCAAGAAACTGAATGAAATTTAAAATTTGACCAATCGTTTAAAAGAAACACAAAGAAATGCTGATCTTTACCATAACAAATGGTATAAAATTGCTCTTGCATTGGCTAAAAAATTTGATATTGATGAAAAAATTCTAGAACATGTGGTGTTCAGAAGCACAGATATAATCAAATATGTGATACTGTATCTGATTATTTTAAAGTTTCTATTACATTGACTCTTCTTAATCGACTTTTCCATGAACTAAAAAATAGGTTTGATATTGAGAGTTTAACTGTTTATAATGGTCTATGTGCAGTTTCTATTAGTTTAACAAAGCAATACTTTAGATCTTTTCCATTGAAATAAAAACACCTAAATTTTTTTGAATTTTAATGAATTTTTATAAACCCTGATCTTCCTCATTTCTCATTAAATAATGCTGATTTTTTATTTAATTTACATTGTAGCAATTATATATTGCAAAAAAAAAAAATAATGATAACAATAATAAACTTTCACAAGTATAACACAAGCTATCTGATAAAATATCAAATGATCTTGTCGTCAGAACTTGAATAAGTTCGAACAAGCATTAATAAAGGTAACAACAGTATTAAATTCTTACAAATTTACTAAGTATTTTTATATAATCCAAAGAGAGATCACGCGGATCTAGTCTCTAATGTTTTATATAATCGTATATGTACCAAAATACAATAATATGTTAAGTAAAGAGAATAAAATCAACAAAATAAACGTCAGAAAAAACTTTTTAAAAATGTAATTAAGTAAAAGCAAAGTTGTTAATTCATATTATTATTATTAACATAATACATCATCTAAAGAATAAAATAGGACTTTAAATTTACTGTAAAAAATACGAAATGTAATCGGTAGTTTGCAGTCACAATTCGGCAAAACAATTTTATTCCAAAGGTGATGTACCTGAAAGTCAATACAAAATTAAATAAAGTATGCGTGACAAAAAAGTTCATTGAAAAAATTATTAATTCTCAAACATATATTTATACATATACATATATATGTATATATATATATATATATATATATATATATATATATATATATATATATATATATATATATATATATATATATATATATATATATATATATATATATATATATATATATATATATACATATATATATATATATATATATATATATATATATATATATATATATATATATATATATATATATATATATATATATATATATATATATATATATATATAAATATATATATATATATATATATATATATATATATATATATATATATATATATATATATATATATATATATATATATATATATATATATATATATATATATATATATATATATATATATATATATATATATATATATATATATGTTTATATGTATATATATATGTATGTATACAAGGGTTGAATTAACGCATCGCGATTTGCGATATCTGTTAAATTATCTGGTCTTCAAAGTTTTAATTTATGGAACACCACGAAATTTACGGAATAGGCGAATAAATTTAATTTGTTAGTGAAAATGTTATGAAAAACAAAACAATAAATTTATGACTACAAAAGTAATAATACTACAGTGTTGTTACTTTTATAACACTCTTTTATGTTGCATTTATAGTTTATTGTTTGATCAAACAACACATAATGAAGATATTATAAATAAAAATGATTTAATTAAGTAATTCCAAACTTTAATTAAAGTAGTGATGCATCTTGAAAAAATACAATGGATATTTAAACAATGTGAAAAACCTCAGCAACTTTTACGAATACATATTTTTATAAACAGTTTAGCATTTCTAAACATTTTACTAACGGTCCGGAAAAAACGCGCGTTCACTTTAAAATCATCCAATAAAAACACTGATAATTTACTTCTTAGGAGAAACCTATATTAAAAGGGGAGGGGAGGGGAGGAGGCTATAAACTTAAATTTTGTTTTATTATTTTATCAATTAAATCATAATAAAAGTAAAGACAAAAAAATATATTTCTAAATATACTTCTTAAAATTAAAAATCGTGCAGAGGGGGGGGGGGGGGATTTTGCTACTGACTACTCTAATGTGCTTAATACATAGGTAGGTGGGGGTGGGAATTTTAGTTAGGATATATAAAATGGGAGGAGTAAATAATAAAAAAAAGCGAGAGGATTTACAATGAAAGTTTTATTATTTATCGGTTACCAATATATATATTTTTTAATTTTAAGCAGTGGATCCATTCGGAACTCCGTCTCGACGGATTTTTCTCGGTTTTTCGGAGTTTCGGAGTTCGAGACAAATCGAGAAACTTCGACAAAACTTCGACGAAGTTTTTAGAAAATACCAATTTTTTATTCGTAAAATAATTGAATTCTTATTTTATTTCTACGTGGTTTTTACAATTGTAAATTGTAATTTTAAAAATTGTTTCAAATGTAAGTGTTCTCTTCGTTTAATAACAACACTAATATACATCGCAAAGCAATTGGTAATGCACAGTGGGCCAGGTGATGATGGTGAAAAAAACTTCAAAAAAAGTTTATTCTATTCAAAACCATATATTAAAACATGCTCATACTTTTCCATTGTACTATTTCAAAAACTCTTTTGTGTATATTAGTATCTTTTTAGTATTAGTATTTTTTTAAATCCACAAAAATCAATTGCGGTATAATAAAATGTAATGCATAATAAAAAGCAAGAATTTTTTAATTTTTAAGCAAAGATATAATAAACAGTAACTTTTAAAATATTATGCGAATGTGATATTAGTTTATATATTTTAACTACTCAATAGTTTACCTTTACAAAAAAAAAGTTTAGTCAAGATCATTATTTATAATATAAACAAAGACTGGTCGTAAAATAACGAGGTAAGTTTTTAACATATAAAACATATAAAACTTTCATTTTATACAAGTAGTGTCGTATTTTGTATGATCAAAATAATTTTGTCCATCATAAGTCTAAAATCCGGCCCACCGAGCATTGTGGCAAAATTGTGCAATAAAATGTTATCAGTGAAAATAAATAATAATAATAATTAATGTTTAATTATACTTACCTATCAGAATAAATAACTTAATAACTTAAAATGTGATAACTTTTCACAATTAAAATAAAATTAAAAACAAATATGGGAGGTCGTTATCAAATTGATAATTTTTCTTTCATAGAAAAAAATGGTTTCGGAAGCGTGGAAGTACTTTAATAAAGTTGTGGTAAATGATAAGAAGTATGGAGATTGCAAAAAATGACATAAAAGAATCGCTTGTCCAGGAAGCAGCATAAACGGCCTTATTGGACACGTCAAAAGTTGCGAGAAAATAGATTTGAAACCATTCAGTTCCAGACCAGTTTTAACTAAAATGTCATTAAACGATCTTCTTGCCAAGTTGACAGCTCTTGATGGGTATTCGATTAGGTCCATAACTCAATCTGAAACACTAAGAATGCTTTTTGAAAATTACGGGCATAGTTTGCCTAAGTCAGCGTCCGCAATTTCAGAAAAAATTAAGATGTTTCATGTTGAAGCCAAATACTTAATGATCGCTGAATTGGCTGCATTGAAAGCAAAAGGAGAAAAATTTGGACTAACAGGTGACGAATGGTGTAGCAATAGAGGTAGAAGATACTACAATTTAAATGTTCATCACGACAGAACGTATTGTTTAGGAATGATGAGATTGCCATCTCCTAGTTCTGCTGAAACATTAAACATTTTGATAATGGAAAAATTAAAAGAATTTGGTATAGATAGTGAAGATATTGCAGGTAAAACTACGGATGGCTGTAGTTGGATGGTGAAATTGGGTACCATTTTTAAGTTTCCACATCAGATCTGCCAGAATCATTCAATTCATTTGAGTGTTTGTGATTTGATATAGGCTAAAAAAGATTGTCGCAAAATTGTGAACAAAGAAACTGAATCGATTATTGAAACAGAAACAGAAACTGATGGAGAGTCTGAAGGAGAGTTTCTTATTGAATATTCGGAGAATGAGATTGAGTATGAAGAAAATATCGAAAAAAATCTACAGAAACTTCGAATACTAATTAAGTTTTTGAAATATTCATCGTTTCGATATGAAGTTCTTAAAAGAAAAATACACGAAATATACGGATCTTCGCATGACAAAGGACTGTTGTTCGACAACCGAACAAGTTGAAACAGTGTTTTTAAGATGATTAAAAGATTTCTGGATTGCTTAGAAGCTGTAAAAAAAACACTCGAAGAGCTAAACTGCTTAAACATGTTAGCTGAAATTGACTTAAATTTCTTAAAATCGCTGTCTGACTTATTGGAAGTCGTTGCTGACGCTGCAGTTCGCTTGGAAAAACCAAATACAACAATTTTGGAGTGTGACATTATTATGGAAACGTTAGTAAGGAAATTGAAGGTTGCAGAAACTGACATCAGTTCTAATTTTGCAGAGACCTTAATCTCCAGATATGAAGATCGTAAAAACGTTATGTTGGTATCATTGAGTCGTTATTTGCACAATCCCGATTTTTTTAAAAATAAAAACCACAC